>BTPG01000007.1:72058781-72071281 GCA_036245525.1 Semisulcospira habei
AGGAACCGTCCATCACTCCGTAAGACACACCGTGCAACACGGCGATTTCCTCAAAACTGTGCACGTCCGACCTGCACAAGATGAAAGTGGGTTGGTTGTAAATGGGTAGTGGGGTTTCGTTTTGCAACGAATGACTCCCAACAACGAATGAGAGCAGATCACTGCTGACACAAGCCTCAGTGTACCATGAGCCTAGACATAAACACCACACATCTCCAACAGGCATATGTTTGCAGTGTTGTCTATACTTATGGTACACGTTGGTTATCTGCTGTAATCTCACTCCCGTTCGTTGTTGTGGTGAGGGGCCCAAGGCTCATAAAACAGCTCGAATGTTCACTTTATAGTAGGGACATGCCACTTGGTATAAAAGTAAACAGTACCTCTCCGAACAATATTAGCGTCAGAAACACATTGACAGCGCTCTCAGATTGGAACGGCCATCGATTAATTAGGTCAACCTGACCCATATACTCTTTTGTTCTTGTCCTTAACCATAACTATTGTACATACAACTGGTTTGAACTAAATGCAGCTTGGAAGTCCAATATGCATGCAAAGGAACCTTTATGATATATCATGCAGTCAGAATTTTGCCAGATGTGATATTTGATGGGTCACAGTTAATTAGGTCATGACCATCTGCCCATTTTATCGCGACTACAGATTGATCATTTTAGCATTAACTAAGAAAACTGTGATGAAGACAACGTGAATGTGGCGCTTTGGAACGTTGAAGTACGTTTCCTTTCGTATCAGTATCAACAGCATTTCACAATATTTTCTTTAGCAGTAATTAATTAGGTCAACATGACCCCTTTCAGGTTTATTGCTTGCTTGTTGTCACTGCCTTACGGTGTGGTCTGGTTAGTTGTTTTCACACATGTAGCGACGTAAACTGGACTTGGAAACCTCTGAGATAATCAAAAATTGACATTAATTTTATAATAACATTTTCTCACATTTTGCATTGATTACGCCTTAAGTCCCACCTGCAACTGTGTCCTTTTAGCGTCCCTTCCATGTATACATGTACAACCGCAGTGTGCCAGTCAGTCACAAAAACTGAAACATAAGTCAGTGTGTTCTTGTTTGAGTTCAGATGCACAAGATGTATTTTAGAAGCGTTTTGAGTGCCTACTATGATCACCCAACAGATACCTGTAATAATCATGAGGTCATCATTGTTTATTTAAAATATCATGTTAACAGTCTCCCATCATGATCACAAACTTTTGTTCACCATAGGTGTCTGGCCAAAACCACTGTATTCCCTTTGCCAGGGCATACGGAGGCTGGTCCATTGCGAGAACAAATGTTTGTCAAGGATTCAAATGTTCTGTGGCTTCTTTAATCACGTTCATGACATGCTTGATCAGTGCTGTCAAATGGGCATTCTCTAGAAGCAGCGGCAAAAGTATGATGATGGCAGGTGGATCCGGAGCCTCCAGCAGACGGTCGTTGCGATGCATGGTAGTGGTAGGCCCAAGATAGTGCTTCCTGGTTGTGGACCAACGCATTTTCTAAGCATGTGTGGACATTTTCCAACCACGTATATTCTTCTTCATGGCTTTCAGGGAGAACATTTTGCTTATGAGGACCAGGAGAATGGAGTACAAACTGCTCTGTAGCTGGAATAGCTACAGGTAGGACGTTGGTGTACTTTTCTGGAAGCTGTGGGATGCCCTGGTTGTCCTGTTCTCCGTCAAAGAGTGGCACAGACTGTTCTTGGCCGTCAGTTAATGTGTGTTGAATCAAGGATATACCAGTGCCATGAAAAGAATCGGACGCTCTTGTTGAGCTAGGATTATGGTCAATGTTGTCCACAACACCTGCTGTGAAGACGCCCTTCATCATATTTATAGGGACAACAACACCGTCCTCTTTGAATCTTTTGATGACAGAGTTTTCAATCTGTGATGAGATGAACATCACACGTTTGTATGAAATTGCTAGCCCTAGAGAAGACAGTGTGTCGAAGAGCTCTTTCTTTCTTGTATCTGCATGGACTTCGAGACTTAGATACTAGATACAGAGGCAGCTGTGGTGTTTCTCTCTCCTTGTTGTGGCGTTGGAAGGAAGGTTTTTTTTTCCTCGAATCTCCGGCAGTTGAAGGCAATAAAAGCTGTGATATCGTGAGAACAGCTTGTTCCTGAGAATAATCAACAGGTTCAGACTGCTTAATTGCATCCAGAATAAAACTGATCAAAGGATGCTGGCACAGATCTCTTTTGGCACTGTTTTTCAAATCTTTCATTGAATGCAGCTTTATATCTGAATGTTTCCTTTCTCACCACTTCAGCTGCTCTGGCTAACTCAAGGGCTTCAGAGTCACATGTACAAGCATTCTTTACAGCATCACCCAGGTCTCTGTTAAACACAAGAACGGCCTCTCTAACTTGTCATGTAAGATGAAACAAGATCTGGTACAGCTGCCAGAAGCTTTCCTCTTAAACAATCCAGACCAAAAAGGTGACTGCCAAGCGTGTAAAATGCAAAGAAGTACCCAACGGAGAAAGAAACACGCTTAGAAAAGACGGGTACAACACAATTTATTAATATTTCGGGTAAATACTCTTTGTCAAAATAGACAAACAAACAGAGATCAGCCGCTACTTATCTTCATTTGCCACATTTCTTCTGCGAATGAAGATAAGCAGCGGCTGATCTCTCTGTTTGTTTGTCTATTTTGACAAAGGGCATTTACCTGAAATATTAATAAATTGTGTTGTACCCGTCTTTTCTAAGCGTGTTTCTTTCTCCGTTGGGTACCTCCTCAAGTTCCTCTTAAACGTCCAGAATGTACCCAGTCAGCAACTTTCAGGCCAAGGTCATTCAAGCGAGAAGCATACAGACGACAACGGTTGTGTATTGTGAAGACTGGTGCAGTTTCGGGATCCGCTCTGCAGCTCTCTACGTATGCCACAAGTTCTGCAAAAGCGATCGCATGCAAAGCTGAGGCACCGTCCTCACCAGGTATGAGAACGTCTGTAAAAGGCTGTGAGACACTTCAAGTGATATTTGGATTCAGAGGGCACCATCTCGTTGTCAGCAAGTTTTCAAAGCTGATGCCGGTCATTGCGTAGATGGGCATGCCTGCGGACCTTGAAATCCAATGTTAATGTCCATGCTTCATGTAATCCGGCTGAGCCTGGGGGACAATCACAAAACAAGCACACAGTCTGTATCGCGTTACCCTTCCCGAGTGTTTCTTCTCTTTCTGCATTGCCATGTGTTGTGTTGATAGTGCTGAGGATGTGCTGACTGCTTTTTTAGTTTTCACTGGACTTGCAGAAGGTTCTGGTTGTCTTTCTCTTTCGCTGCAAAATTGTGTTACTGACCTTTGTTCGGCATGATTTGTGTCAAGATGCAGAATGTTTTTGGAATGTTTCTTAAAACCAATCGCTTTCATTAAGAAGGTTCAGGCTGACTGACAGGACAGTATCCAAGTTCATCAAATGCTTCAAGATTCTCAGCAACATATTTGTAGCCAGCACCGCTTTTTTCGTGCTGGACAGACACGTACACTGAAGTGCCTCGCTAGTTGTCTCTTGGCACAAGGCACACACTGACCAGTCAATAACTTCCACAGATGGAGCTGGTTGACTGCTTAAATTAGGAGCTTGGACACGTCGATATTTTATTGGTTTCATCTTTCATAGAGTGTCGACCAAACACTGCGATAGGAACCAACTAGTCTATTTAGATGCGATTATGATCAGTGTGGCTTTCCATACTTTTTAACTTATTCAGGCGTGCGTGTACTCCATACAGAAACCTGTCTAATTCGACCAATTTTAATTGAGAAAAAGTGAGCGAAAACTAAGCATAATATCGTTTAAAAATTCTTGTTATTGTCATTCAAGTTCAAAATGAATCTGACGTACAAACAGAAAGCATTTTGACACGGTTTCTTTGTAGTATTTGCGACGGTATTCTAGCGGACAAGTTTCTTTGTATTTGTGATCAGCATTTTAGACAGTTAACATGTGCCGTAATTATAACAACACCATGACACAAGATATCACTTTTGCAGGGAAAATAAAGAAATACAAAGAAAATGTACTTATAATACAGTATGAGGACTATTCTGCTGCCTCGATACATATACACGTACGTACATCGAAACGAGTCTACAATAGCTTGTGCTATCATCAGGTGCTGTTTTAGATATGATGGCCTGGACTAGAATAATCATCTGATGTCTGTAAGATCTGCAACAAACACAACTAAAAACCAATATGTGTGCATTGACATTTACATTATGGGTGTCCCATATGCTGTATGTTGAAAAACCATTGTAATCAACATTTCTTGCAAGAAAGACTCATACCTCGAGCCCTCACAACACGGATTTTTATATGGCAGGGATGCAGCATACCATTACACCGCCGGCGGGTTAAGAGGTGATGACAGAAACAAAACAGGAAACATCGGCGCGTGAGCTGACACTATTAACGCGTAGGTATGGAAACCCAGTGCTGCCACTCTTACAGTTATTGGCAATTTTAATCGACCACCGACCTTCTCAGAAACATATAAGAACGTGTTTCTGACGCGCAGGGTGATTATCTAAATTATCTTTATTAGTGGACAAAGTGGCAAGTCTCTACCCTCCAGCGAACAATCATGTTCCTTGGGCCCCTCACTATTATGGGAGCCTTTCACTTCAAACGAAACCTCACTTATGTCTCGACAGTGACGAAGATCCACTTGGTGTCAGCACTATTTGAAGAAAAAGAAAATTGGCCTCCCCCCTCCATCTTCGTCCCCCCCCCCCCTCCCCAAACAAACACATTTGACTTTACGATGAGACATGGTCTACTGAGGAAAAACTGTGGCTTCAACAATGATGGGATATTACACCTATATGTCCCTGAAGTCTCAGCCGTTCAAAGAAGATGGATTCAGCAAGAGATGTAGAACTGCGGGGCTCACGAGGAACTATGCCTCTTGTAGTTGGTTGGTGTTCATTGTTTTCGGCAGTGAAGGGGTTAGGCACAAAAGTAAACTTGTGAAATAGCCAGTAAGTGAAAAATAATTGTGACTATAGGCCTTTGTTTTTAGGATTTTTTGTTGTTGTTTGGTATCTGCATACAACAAATAGTGAAAATAATCAACGAAGTTATCATCATAATTTTCTCTCACCTAATGGTAACGTGTTTGTTCAGTGTATTTATTTGTCCAAATAAAACACCCACCTGTTAGTGAAGTCACAATTAAAGCGTCGCAGTACCAGCAACACTGGTTTCTCCCGGACAATCTTCTCTCTTGCCAGCGACAGCATGGTGTCCAACAGTCCCGCACCAAGCAGAAGGTCGCCATTGCAAAACCCGAACAACTCAGTCTGAGTAATACACAATGAAATTCGAAAATACAATGCGTGTAGACCTGAGATTTTGAACAATACTGCTTTATAGGGTCCAAAATCGTAGACCAGCACACCGAATTAAAGAAGTGGCTTGTCACACGATCAGGCTAGATCAACACACGGTCAGGTGGGAGAATGCAAATAGAAGATTAACTCATTCAAGGCGTTCCGCATCAATAGCTGCGTAAGTGTCAGACACATCCACAGCTATTGATGCGGGGCACCTTAAATGAGTTAATGCCGTGCAGTGACGTTGAGTGTCAATTGTTGCTTGTTTAAAGCATAAAGACACTTTGCTTCCTTTCACACACCCCGTGAGGTGGTAAGAGAACTATAAACTTTAATCAGTAATCAAGCACGTGGCTTAGCATATAGATGGAATCAGTATTTGTGAACTTACATTTTCTCATGTTTTTGTCCAGAGAAAAGGACGAGCTTGTTATATATAGCATGCCCATCGAAAGGTTCTGGTATATCAAAGTGGTACAAATGTACTTCGCTTGAATTGATCAGTGTTCAGGTCGTACAGACAATAGCATTCCCTGCCACACGTTCCCTGTCCGTTAGGGCCGTCCAATATCACTTCAATGCCGTGGACGTTAAACCCCGAATTAACCCCTTCACTGAAGAGAAAAATGAACACCACACTACTGCAAAGGGTACAAATCCTCATGAGCCCCCGCAACTGCGGGGGCTCATGAGGATCTATGCTTCTTGATAAAACCACCGAATATCTATTGTACATGGAACGGTTGGCAATCGTTTGCATTGACTTTACACAGACTTCAGACATACAATTTACGTACAGTGGTAGTAAATGGGTTAATCAATTATTGTTTTTACACACAATACCGCCCCCCCCCCCCCCCCCCCCCCCCTCATCCCCCCCCCCCCTTGCCCCCTCACGTATCGGCCTTCCCCTGCTACTGTATGGTACGTGACTGGTTCTGCTGTGAATTTGTGTGAGTACCTGTGGAAATTTTTCCATGGCAGCTAGATACATGTCACGCAGGATAGGGAGTTTAGGGCAGGAAGAGTTGCTTGCCGTCAGGGTAGGTGGCGGCAGGGCGGACCATCCATTGGACTCGGCTCGCCTTCTCTCCCCTTCCTGTTCAGTTTGAAGCGCAAACGGTCAATTAACCCATCTAACCCTAAGGCCGCATTTTTCAAATTGTGGAGGTGTCACCTGACGATTCTGTACCGGCTGCAGGAGATGGATCGACCATGATAATTCAAGGGTAGTGTCAGATTAGCTTGGATCCTGAAGGCACCAAGCTAATCTGGCACTACCCTTGAATTATTAGGATTGATCTCTCTCCTGCTGTCCTGCTTCGGGGCTAAATGGGTTAACCAAAGGCATCAATACAGTAACAACAAAACAAAAGCAATCAAATTTTAAAATAAAAAGAAGAAACACACATTAAAATGATAATGAGGAGATTTATAAAGGGAGAAAATAAAATGCAGTGATGTAGGTATATCATTTTTTATAGGGCAGGGGGTGGGAGCTGGGGGATATGGGGGTGGGGGGTGGGGTGGGTGGGTGGGGGGTGGGGGTAGGCTGCGTAACATGTTACTTTCCAGCTAGCAAAATATCCTCGGGGGTATCTTGCAATCTGGATAACATCAAACAAAAACAAAAAACTTCTTTCTTTACAATTTATTTATTTATTTATTTACTTAATTAATTAATGACTGACTTAATTAATGAATTAATTTACGTATTTATTTATATATTTATCTTTTTGGGGGGTTGTGGGTTGGGGAAAGTGGTGACCGGATGGACTGGCGGGGGGGGGGGGGATTGCAGAGGATACGCTGGTACATCCCCCCCCCCCCCCCCCCCCCCCCCCCCCCGGTCCTACACCATTGGAATAGAAACGCATAGAACAAGAAAACATTAAAGTGAACTCAAAATTTAAAATCTGAGAATGTTTCATTACGGTTATCTGTTGAAACTCTTGCAGATTAAAATGCATAATGATTATAATGATCATGATGATGATGATGATGGCGATGGTGATGGTAATGTTGCTGCTGCTGATTGTTGATGATAGTCATGAGGATGGTAATGATGATGATGGTGATGGTAATGATGATGATGGTGGTGGTAATGATGATGAGGGTGATGATGAAGATGATGAGGATGAGCATCATTAAATCAGACTTACATCTTCCGAATACAGTAATGGCAGTATCTGAGGTTTGAACAGATTCCACATCCGCAAAGTGTTGTCGTAGATTTTTCTCTTGTGCGGCGTTGGCGCCCACGTACTGAACAGCACAAATACGGGACTGCTGTAAGTGACCTGGGCAGATTTAGGGTTGGTACGCTCTAAAGAATTTTGGTTTTGTGTTGAAGCAGCAGATGATGTCTTAGCATTCTGCGTATCGCTTGTTGATTTCTGCAGATTTGACACATTGGACCTTTTTGTTATTAGAATTTGTGTTTTATCTTTCGAGTCGGCCTTGAGATGTTGTGTATTAACCGATGACGCCATCAAATCTTGTGTACCAAGATCTTCTAACTCGCCTATACCCGTTGTGCTATTTTGTTCTGGTGACTGTTCCATCAGAGACTGTATTGGGTTCAGTAAAACGTTGATTTGAAACCTGTTCATGTAGTCACCGGCAGGAAACGTATACACGTAGATTTCAAGTACAAACAAAATGCCCAGAACGGAGGTGACGACAGTCCGGTATTTCATCTTGCGGCGCAAGTGTCCTGTCTAAATGAATCTGCACGAGAAACAAGTAGCAAAAGTGGTATCAACTGCATAGACGGACTGACAGACAAGAAGACAGACAAACGGACGGATAGACAGACAGAGGGGCAGAGGAGCAGACAGACAAACAGACACACATGCAATTAGAGAAATGGAGAAAGCGTAAAATGTTAATAGACTTTTTGCCATTTTCTTGTCATGCTGCTTGGAAGTTTACACCAACCAGCCAACCAACCGACCGACCGACCGACCAACCAACCACCAACCAAACAGCCAACCAGTCAGCCAACAAACCACCCAAGCAATTAAGCAAGCAAACAAACACAAGTAGCAAAACGTCTTCGAGCCCACGACGGCAGCAGTGAGCACGCGAACCTCGGTGCGCGGGCCTACTGCGGCCGTCGTGGGCAGAAGGGCCTTTGCTCAAATAAACAAACAAACAAACAAATGAGCGAACAAGGTAAAATAGTTCGGGAAAAACATATACGTACCTTTTTCCCCCTTCAAAGTTGAACAGACTATAAAGCTGACAGTGTGGCCAGTCTACTGAACAATCATGCGATCCAAAGTGTCAACATGGCGGACAGCTACGCGTCAATAGTTAGATCGCAGAGGACGCTGTTGACCACACACAATTATGTAATCTGATGTCGAAATAGCTCTGTTGTATTGATTTCTGATTCGCGCTTATCAAACAAAAACCTGGACCGCAGGCTGTGAGCGCTACGTTGCTCGGTAGAGCTGTCCTCTTTAGTGTTTGAAGGCGATAAATTATCTGTCTTAATCCCTTTCCTGTCATCGGACCTACGTTTTGCTGAAATCCGTGTTCACTGAACAACCAAAAGCCACAACTGTCCAAAGAACACGGACACAATGCGGCCTCAGCAAGAGGCATAGATCCTCATGAGCCCCCGCAGTCGCGGGGGCTCATGAAGATCTATGCCTCTTGCAATAGGTCGCATGCGCTATTTTCTCGGCAGCTAAGGGGCAGAGGCATAGACCCCCCACGCATTATGGCCCCATCCACCCTCGCCCCCTTCCTCCCCCCTCCCCTCTTAGATGCAGGAGCTAATGTGGATCTCTTCACAGCCGTGCGACTGGTAGATATAGTTATCTAACCGTGAATCTGCTGATTACACTTCTGTTCGCGGGGAGTGGACGGGTAAGCGTTAACCCTTTCGCTGCCAGTGGGCCACAGATTGTGTTTCTGAAATCATTTTTAATGTAAAGCTGAACACCCCCAGCCGTCCAAGGAACATGGATACAAAGTGGTGGGAGCAAGAGGCGTATATCCTCATGAGCCCCCGCAACTGGTGGGGCTCTTGAGGATCTATACCTCCTGCAGTTGGGTGGCGTTCCACCGTTTTCGGCAGTGAACCAGTTACGCGAAATGTTATCTAGTCGATGCACCGCAATGATACTTGACATTTTTTCCCCCCGTTGATTTATTTCCAATCTTACGTGGGTCTAACTCATTTAAAAAAAAAAATGTGTGCGTGTTTCCTTTCCTGGGTACTCATAATAAAATGCATGTACGTCACAGCTGGAGATAAGCCTTTAACCCCTTTCTTGCGCTGTACGCACATTTATTTTTCTGAAATTCATTTAACGACAAAAACCAGCACTGTCCAACAAACGTGGGTACAAATAGGGTCAGCAAGAGGTATAGATCCTCATGAGCCCCCGCAGTCGAGAGGGCTTATGAGGATCTATGTCTCTTGCAGTTGGATCGTGATCACTTTTCTCTGCAGTGAAGGGGTTAAGACTCACCAATGATCTTGCAGCTTATTCTCACAAGCCGGTCCAGATTATTTCTGTTAGTTTTCACGCCAAGAGAACTGAACCACCAAATCACACACACACACACACACACACACACACACACACACACACGCACGCACACACACACACACACACACACTTACAAAGAAAGAAAGAAATAGTATTTAATCATTTCACTGCCAGTAGAAGCAGACTATGTTTTTGAAGTGATTGTAATTTCAGTGTCAAAAACCCCTAAGCTTCAAATGAAGATGGATACAAAGTGGTTTCATCAATAGGCATAGATCCTCATGAGCCCCTGCAAATGCAGGGGGCTCATGAGAATCTATGCCTGTTGCAGCTGGGTGGTGTTGTCGGCAATTAAGGGGGTAAAACGAGTGGTACGACACTCTTTATACATTTAAGCACAATTTATACAATTTCAGATTAGATAGACAAACAGAAATACAAACATCCATATAAGTAATAGTTCAGTTTTCGAAAACCATTCAGTTTGGTGTGGACTTTCGTAGTTTTACTAAACAAGAGAGTGATACCATCTTAGACTTTAACATACGTCGAGCAGAACGTTAATGCAAGAGGTATAGATCCTCATGAGCACCCGCAGTTGCGGAAACTCATGTGGATCTATACCTCTTGATGAGCCTACTTAAAGTCCGTGTTCCTAGACGAATGAGGTCCTTTGGTGCATTGATTGTCGGTAGTTAAAAGTCCGTGTTCCTAGACGAATGAGGTCCTTTGGCGCATTGACTGTCGGAAGCGGTTTTAGTCCTGAAGCAATCATCGCGACGAAAACCGCTACCGACAGCCAAAGGGTTAACAAAGACTTCAGAAGCACAATCTTTCTCCAGTGGCAGGAAAGGGGTTAACGAATTTATCTCTAGAAAATTTACACGGGGGCTCTAAATAAAAACACTTTTTCTGACCCCGAATTATGCATGGTTTCTTCCTGGGGATTTATGCCTCTATCAGACTTTAGCTTAAGGGACATTCTCTTTTCGAGCCAAAGTTCTATGTTCCCAAGGGTAGATTATTATCACTAACCCATTCAGCGCCGAGAAAATGTTAACACCACCAAACGTCAAGAGGCATAGATCCTCATGAGCCCGCGCAGTTGCGGGGGCTCATGAGGATCTATGCCTCATGCTGACACCACTTTGAATCTTTATTCGTGGCACAGCTAGGGTCTTTTGGTGTTGAATTTCGGAAGATTGCAGAAAGACGGTCTGCGTCAATTGGCATTGACTGAAAGGGTTAACCTAGGTGGTAGCCATTACCGCGACTATATGTAGAGCGTGCATACCCGTCGGCAAAATTGTTGACCTGTATCGAGGGATATGATTTGTATCAGCGTTGGACAATACCTTCTTTATCTTACTGTTCGTGGAAAAATTGCCTAGAGCCCAACTATATGTAGGCATTGTAAAAACGCCTCTGTGTTACCAAAGACAGTACATCATAGCTATAAACACTAGGCCCGAGAGAGCGAGGACGCGTTTTGAGAGTGATTTCCCTTATAAACCTGCTGTGACTGGCTGACCGAGTGTCAACGCACGCAGACTTGCCCACAGTCGTACGCACAGACTATCACGCAACAGACGCATACACCGCCACTGACTCAGACGGGCGCATTCATGCGGTAAAACTCAACACACGGGCTTCCTTTCTAAAGTGACTTTTATACAAGATAAATATACGAAAAAACGCTCACAACTATCAAGCTATATACATCACTCCTTTCCCCACACCCAGCATCCACATCACATACACATCACACACTATCTCGGCCAGGCTAGGCTTTAGTCTCACACTGTCTCCAACCTGTTTGATGTTATTGCCTGGTTACGTTGGTCCTTCTCACGTCTAGGCGTGAAAGTCCCTCGTTGTACGCTTCTTCCTGCCGTCCTGTCTCTTTGGCACGGACGTCCTCGTACTCGTACTGTAGCGCAGTTCCCGCTTTGACTCGGGTGTCTCGGTCCCGGTCGCTTCACTCCCTGAGTGACGAGCTGGAGGGGTGATGACCTCACGTTAGGTCTGGTGACTCTCGGCGTCCGTCGCTCCCTCTTTACAAGCACTCTGAATACGACAACAAAAGTCCCAACGTAACACTTGCTAAACACACAACATATTGGATCAATGAGAAACGTCACGTAACCTGGCTGATACAAATAACTCACACGTTCATTCACACACACACACGTGCTTCATAAACTGTCTACTTCCGTAACACCCCCATATCTCTGTCACTATCTTGACACAGACTATAGCCTAACACTCTTGCTATACACTACTCTATACACCGGAAAAGACTATGCTTAACCATCCACGTACTACCTTCATAGCGACTTAAGCATACACACCTTACATTCCTTTAGTCATCCATATCGGTAAATAACTGTATACCAAAAACACCGGTTACTTCACTGAATTCTAAACCCACATAACTGAACCAAACCGGCCAACACTATACAAACAAATTACTCTTAGCAACGCATACTATTCTTCAACTAAGCATCAATAATACTACATATATAGAAACATACCTGAATTCTAGGCTTCAGAGTCTTGGAATACGGGCTAGGTATCTCAAACACATCTGATTCCTCTGACAAGAAAGCCCG
>BTPG01000007.1:72073781-72111281 GCA_036245525.1 Semisulcospira habei
GTTGTCTCGGCACCAATTTGAGACGTCTAATAGACTATGTTGCAAAGAAGAATTAATTGTAGATATTTTTGCCGACGACACGTTGAGAGTAGCGTCATCTGCAAACAAATTGCATCGCACATTTGATTGTGAGATACACAAAGGCAAGTCATTAATAAAAATGAAAAACAAGAGAGGGCCTAAAATAGACCCCTGGGGTACTCCATGCTTAATGATACCTTCTGAGGAACGCTTACCGTTGACAAAAACATACTGAGATCTATTGCTTAGATAAGATTTAAAGAAGGCAGCGGAATCTGTGTCTATGTGGTATGCCAACAGCTTCTGTAGCAACAGTTCATGGTTGACTAAGTCAAAAGCTTTAGAAAAATCTAAAAATACCGCACCGGTCATTTCAGCGTTGTTTATTGAAGTTAGCCAGGTATTGGTCAGATGAGACAGAGCCGTGTGACAAGAGTGGCGGGGTCTGAAGCCTGACTGCAACGGATAAATCACGTCATGTGTCTCCAGGAAGTGACTCAGGTGCCTGTGGACATGTTTTTCTATAGGTTTTGACAACGTTGATAAAAGTGAAATTGGCCTGAATTTGTTGGGGTCAGTGAGGTCTTTAGTTTTAGGCAGCGGAATGACTTTAGCTATTTTCCAGCTTTTTGGGAAAGTACCTTGCTGGATTATAAAATTGTAGATAAATGTTAAAGATTCGACCACATAGGGGACAGACAGTTTTAAAAAGAAACTATTAATGCCGTCATGACCAAGGGAGCGTTTATTTTTCAGCTGACTAATAGTCTTGCCTACGTCGAAAACAGTCAAGTACGGAATACTAAAAAAGTCGTTTGGCGCCAGTCTCTCGTCGCAAAAATGTTTTAGTTTTACAGAAATAGTCGGCTGGTTTAGGTCACATTAGTACTTTTATTCAAAAGTGAGTCGGCAGCAGACAGAAAATGTTGATTAACTCAATCTACCCCAACACCGAAATCCTTAAATTTTGCCGTTGTCCTCTGAAGACTGCATTGCAGTGCAGGACACAGATCGACCATGATAGTTCAAGGGTGATGCCAAAATAGCTTGGCGCCCATAGGCGCCAAGCTATTCTGGCATCACCCTTGAACTATCATGGTCGATCTTCATCTTGCTGTGGTGTGTCTGGGGTAGAATGAGTTAAAAGTATCAGCAGTGGTGGTGTTTGACGTGATTTGGTAAAGGCATTGAGGGCTCGCCAGACAGATACGGTATCAGTTTTATTATCCATCAAGCGCTGGAAGTGTTTTTTCTGGGCCTCGAGCACCAGGTACTTTACGCGGTTACACTGCTTGCGGAAGGCAGCATAATCTTTGTTCCGCTTCAACTCATTTCGGAGGGCCATGGCGTCTTCAAACTTAATGTCCTTACTTAACCACTGAGGTAACTGTGCATATTTGACTCTCTTCTCACGTAGTGGCGCGTGCTTGTGAAGTACACCAAGGAACAATCTGTACCATTCGGCCAACGCTTCTTCAGGAATATCATAGTTATAAACTGACTGAAAAGAGATTCCGCTCAGGTCTGCGAGAAACGCGTCCCGATTGAAGTGTTTAAACGACCTGTAATGAATAGTGGTATGCTGGTTTTTACGACATGGCGGCTTGTCCATCTTCAGAGCCCAACTACAGCACACAGGACAGTGGTCGAAAATCGCCACTTGAAGAACACGAGAGCTAAGGACCCTTGACTTGTTGGAAGTGTATACATGATCAATTAGAGTGGCAGACGACTGCGTAATTCTAGTTGCGGATGTGATAAGCTGCTTGAGGCCTACCATAGTAATAGTAGACTCCCAAGCAGGGTGTGGGGAAAAGATGTTAATATTAAAGTCTCCGAGCAGTAAAATATCAGAGCTGCTATTGTTAACGGTGTCCGCCATTTGTAAGAAATCGTCGTACCACTCAAATGATGCAGACGGATTTCTGTAGACAAATCCAACAAGCAGAGGGGCCGATTTGTTTGTCTTCACCTCAACCCACACGCTTTCAACAGAGTCTGATTCCAGATCTTTTCTTCTGCGTGTAAAGTGCGCAATAGAATCATGAATATAGACAGCTAAACCTGTTTGTTGAGGACGTACAGGATCGCGCCGGATTACAGAAAACTCCGGTATCGAAATGGACAAATCACTTATGTCAGAATGTAATCGCGACTCCGTGATTCCATAAATGTGAAAGGGGGTGGGTTGAGTCAGAAGGACGGTCAAATCGGGAATCTTATTCAGCAAATGATAGATATTTAGATGTCCCACGTGTAAACTGTGAAATTGTAATGAGCTACTCGACATCTTAAAAGACTAGAAGTGTAAGTTAAAGAACTTGAAATGAAAAAAGAAAATAAGCATATGAAATAAAATGGTACAATAACACACGTTTTAGAAGTAATGTCTGAACTTAACACAACAGTCAATAATGGCTTGCGCACGTGATGCAGAATGTCCGACAGTATATTTGTCTCGGCAGGAGCACAAGCACTGTGATAGTGTTTTAAGTAATAGAGATCTATAGAGTCCGGTGTGAAATGTTAATTCCACTACTACCGTAAATTGTCTATGGCGCTGAGTCACTGAGAGTCAAGGTTGAGAACAGTACATGAACATGCTTTACGACTTGTTCCCGAACTCGGTTATGTCAGACGAAGCAGAGATTCCGTGGCTGCTGGCAGAGAGTTCAACGAAGAGAAAAATTATTATCTTTCACACTTAACTGGTAAACAAATACGGTATCAATGTCAGGTCAATTTAGAAGTCGTGGACCCGGCTAGGCAACGGCCACTGATGCAATGACGGATGAGGCGTAGGGGTGTGTGTTGTCATGGTGATGTAAGGCTGCTGCGGCACGCCACCGTAAACACTGTAGAGCTGCGGTAGGAGCTGTGGTGGTCCAAACACCCGGGGATCGGTGTTGCACCCCGTTACAGTGGTTATCTCCCTCGATTTGCCACGTTAATCGTAGCGAATTGAGGGAGACAACCAGTGTGCACCGTACTCTTGCCATGGTGAGAGATGATAGGGGCCAGAATATTGCGTCATTCCCGGCCATGGAAGTATTGACGGCGTCTGTTGAGGGACATCAAAGGACTGCTGTGGCGGCTGAACCGGGGGCTGCGGTGGCAAGGATGACGCAACGTTGACGTCAGCGTCACACGCGGAGCCAGAGGAAGCTTCCTGCCGCACATTACGTTGTCTGGTATTAGTGGTAACATTACAGTACCGCTTCCCCTGTGCTGCATCCGGACTTGAGATGCTGCGCGGAGAGCGTGGCGGGCCGCGTGGCTGGTCGTTGCTTTGTGACGACGCCCGTTTGAAGTTGGCCGCAAGTCACCCTTAAAGCTGGGATGAATCAGGTCGTGCCCGTCTTTTAGATAGAGGGCAAGACGCGGGACACCGGCCGGCAGTTGTAAACTGGTGGCCGTGTTTTCGATAAACACAACCCCAAGCTTGCGGCAGGCGTGACATAGGTTAGCGTTGGACAAGTCTATGGGAAGTGTCAGCCCACACTGTGTCTTGGGAGGCAGGATGCTGGAGGCGTGAAGACGGGCCTGAGGGAACACACGCCTGCACTGCATTAGTAGTTGGTCCCACAGGCGGCTGGTCACTTCGCCAGTCTTATCGTTTACACCCACATGCACAGTGACCACCTGTACATGGGGTGCCTCAGTCTGTCGCTGCATCCAGTCCGCAAGATCTGCAGCTTTGAGGCCAGACACAGAGATTAATTGGACCCTCTCGCGCCGTGAAGTCGCCATCGAGAGAGAGAGAGAGAGAGAGAGAGAGAGAGAGAGAGAGAGAGAGAGAGAGAGAGAGAGAGAGAGAGAGAGAGAGAGAGAGAGAGAGAGAGAGAGAGAATTACGTCATATCTAGAGTAATGCGTCAATGTCTGCATGGTGAAGGAGTTGCTTCTTTTACGTCAACGCCACTGTCCGACTTTCTTTAGAAGTCAAGGTTTTATATTGTTTTAATTTTTTTGGTTCTGAAAAGAATTAATTGAAAGGACGTGAGAGATGCATAGTAAACCAGACCGATATTTGAAAGGACGTGAGAGATGCATAGTAAACCAGACCGATATTTGAAAGGACATGAGAGATGAATAGTAAACCAGACCGATATTGGCACGGCATAGAAAGGAACTCCTAGGAGACTTCTGATGGGTGAGGTGGAGCGCGTATGAACCTTTCTGAGCGCGCAGATCCCATCTTGACCTGACTGAACTGAACCGAACTCCTATCACATGCACGTTGTGGAGAAGGTGACATTGAACAGTTTGTATTTTCTAAATTATATAACTTCGGATGGCAACAATAGTGTAGCGTTCTCACACTGGTGAGGTGCTCAGGGTTGATCTCAAACCGACCCAATAAGCAAAGAGTGTTCGGGCCGATGTCGGCCGTCGTTGGCTGTGCGCGGCTGTGCGCGGGCGAACGACGGCCGACGGCGGCGCGAGGTTTTTTGGCTTCCTGGAAAGTTGCTACCTGTCAAACTTTCTGAAGCAGAATGCAATCAGACCACATCATTTCCGCTGATAATTTCTCTTTTGCGGCCAAACGCACTACACGACCAAGGCAGCTTACAGAGTGACGCGTGATTACAGCCTGGGTGACGCGTGAATAGTCAAGCATATTTAAAGGCTATGGCTGTCGGTACAGCTTTTTGTCGCGAAAAATAATCAGACACCGCCTTTAACCCCTGGGCTACCAGAGAACACGAACTGCGCAACTGAAAAGGACTGCACCCGGATCGACATTCGCGTGAAGAACACGGATGGAAAGACGACCAAAACAGACATTTTATAAAGAACATACGTACGACAAACAAGAGACATAAATCGTCCTGAGCCCCCGCGAATGCGGGGGCTCATGACGATTTATGTCTCTTGTTTGTCGTACGTATGCGGGGAGCGTTTATGTCTTTTGCATTGCCTCGGCAGTTAAGGTGTTAACCAGACATTAAACACTTTCCAGCAGATGGCGCTGAGTCTAAAATTTGAAGCAAACCGCACTCACGCAAGATTGCATCCGGTGAAAATATTGCCTGTTTTACACCTTCTTTGGCAAACAGCAACGAGGTTTTATTATTAATTTATTTTGTACATTTGTATTATGTTTGTCTACCGTATTGAAAATACAGTAGACTTTGAAATAGGGCTGGTCAGAGCGCGTTCCAGAGACTGCACACGATGTGCTGGACGGGCGGATGCCGCATTCTGGCAAAGAAGTAACAAGATAAAAATGACGTCACGTCTAGCTACGCAAACCTTGCTGGAGAACGTACATTTGGCGCCAAAACGCCGTATATATATATATATATATATATATATATATATATATATATATATATATATATATATATATATATATATATATATATATATATATATATATATATATATATATATATATATATATATATATATATATATATATATATATATATATATATATATATTTGTGTGTGTGTGTTTGTGTGTGTGTGAGTGTGTGTGTGTGTGTGTCTGTGTATGTGACAGCGACTAGACCCCGCATTTGTGGACAGATAAACCTGAAACTATAGGACGTTTCCTACGTGAATTCTCCCGAAGAAGTGTTTTTCATTTTTTAATTAGTTTACACGTTGAGAAGAAAATGGCCGTTTCATAAAAAGAGGTTGATCCGCATTTGAGTGCGCAATTTTTGTTATTCTTTCTAGGTACTTTACATACAGCTAAATAAAAGGGAGATATTGAATGAGTTCGTAATCCAGCGTTGTACCTCTTCAACCTTTTAAATAATAATTAATTCATTTTTACAAGTTTTGGATCCAGTATTATAATCCCATCAAACAGTCAGCCCTGGAAGAGGCTGCGTGCCTTTCGGATGAGTGACGTGAAACATCAATTACGTCGCTGTGTACACAGCGTCGTGAGACTAGCGATGCCGTGACGTCAAGCTTATAGTGACGTCATTTTGCTGCTCGTGCTATTCTTCTTCAGAATTTCTGTCGCTAACGAGCCCACAGAGCGTGCTAATGGCGGGAAGCGCCCTGTGTCCGTCTTTATTTGTGTGCGCCGGCGTGTGTGTCGATTAGAGGTTGGCTCCACTATTTTCGTAAAAGAAATAAATCTTAGAAATAAGTTCTGGCCTCGATCACGGGAAACATGACGTGACTTGGCCGTCGTTTGTTGTTGGGAGTCGTTCGTTGCAAACAAAACCTCACTAGTCTCTGCTTTGCAGACGGTACAATGATTCTGCTGCGGCAGGAGGCGAGGCGCAAACAGAGCAGGCAGCAGCTCAGGTATAAAAAAAAAAATATTGGTCGCACGCCCATCAAGCGTGCAGGCCAGTCACGCGCAGTCCAGGGACGAAACTACAGTCAGTGAGCACAAGGTCGGTCATCGGGCCGCAGTCGGCTGCTGTCGGTCTGCGCACAATTGTCTCGGGCCCACAGCGGTCGACTGCGGCCCGATGACAGCTTTACAGAGGTATACAAATCAACTGTTCAAGCACTCGTGTATACATTGATCGATTTTTGCTCTATGCTGTTGTTTTTTTCTTCTCTTTACTTAAACCCTTCATTGCCTAGACAAGATGGTCACCGAACTACTGCAAGAGGTATAGAGCCTCATGAGCCCCCGCAATTGCGGGGGCTCATGAGGATCTATGCCTCTTGCTAAAACCACTTTGTATCCATTATTCATGGGACGACTGGAGCTCTTTCGCGTTGAATTGACGCAGATATTATACGCACAATGTGAGTACAGTGACAGTGAAGGGATAAACCCCATCAGTGCCAGTGGGCAAATATATTTCTGTGAAACCAAGGCATAATATTCACAACGCCCGACACCCCAAACACGTGCTATGGGCACGGATATCAATGTGACCAGCAAAGCTGCAATGAATATCATGAACCCCATGCTGCATCTCATGACATTCTTTGCCAATGACGTTGTTGGCTAGAATCGGTATTCCCTTTGCGGTGAGGGCTGGTTGGTTGTACTTTGCTTAACTCACTCGGTTCCGACACACCACAGCAAGATATGGATCGACCATGATAGTTCAAGGGTGGTGCCAAAATAGCTTGGCGCCTATAGGCGCCAAGCTATTTTGGCACCACCCTTGAACTATCATGGTCGATCTGTCTCCTGAATTGTAATGCAGTCTTCAGAGGACAACTCCAAAATGTGAGTATTTCGTCCCTGGGACACAATGGGTTAACGTTCCAACAGCAGCAAGACTCTCTCAGGACGCTGCGCTGCTTGTGAAATATAAAACAACTAACTTGGCGCGAAGGTTACATAATAAATACACAGGGCAGGGGATCTAACTGTTCGTCTGTCCAGCGCTGAGTAATTCCCCTTGGTTTGTTGTACAATTCTGCCAGCGCTAGCCTCACCTATCTGGTTTGTGAGTTACATAATAAATAATCATAAACATAACGTTATATGCACATGAAACCTTCACACACAATATTTAGTGTCATAAGCCTATCAACCCATTTAGTTCTGACGCCCTACCAAGGGTAGTGCCAGTTTAGCTGGCGCCTTGAATTAGCATGATCAATCAATCTCCTAAAACTGATACTTAGTCGTTAGTTGGTTCCTCCAAAATAGGGAAAATGCGACCGTGGGCTTAAATGGGTTAAACTATACAGACGATAGACATTTGATAGTGCTAAACACATTCTACCCGAGGAACGAAATCCCCAAATTGTATAGTTCCCCTCCGAAGGACTGTATTACGGTTATAGAGACAGATCGAACGTGATAATTCAAGGGTAATGCCAGAATAGCTTGTCGCCTGTGGGCGCCAAGCTATTTTGGCACCACCCTTGAACTATCATGTTCGATCCATGTCTTGCTGTGGTGTGTCCGGGCTGAATGCATGACTGAGTTAAATGATTACAGACAACTCCTTTTGAAACGGGTTACGAATCTAGTGTAACTCTCTGCCCTGCGGTGACAGTGTAGATCTACCTAGTGTGGATGCATGGCGACTTATGCACGCACGTAGCAACAGCAACACAAAAGCAACGTGAACCAGACAACAAAAAACGCAATCTATATATTCATGACACGAGCGCACACTTCCGTCTGTCTCTACGTCCTGGGACATAACAAAGGGACGCGGGAAGTGGTAACGGCATGACACGCATGGTAACCCCGATTGCCACTGGAATCCTCTTAACTTAACTCATTCAATGAGCCCGCATCAATAGCTGCAAAAGTGTATAGCGTTTCCGGCGGCAACGCTATACGATTCTTCCGCAACTATTGATGCGAGACGCATTGAATGAGTTAATAAGGGGGCCCACGCGTTATTTGCGTTGCAAGAGTTGAGGCTCACGATTTAGCGCGCCTCCATTAGGTTCATATCCTTCGTTTGAAGAAGCCTTTGGATTCTTAATTACCGTGCATATAAATTCTGTCTCTTTTGCAAATAAAGCAATGGCTTTACGTTCAAAACCATCTACTATATCGGGTTCGATTCATTTCTCGCAACCTGATGAGCTAGTGCATCAAGTTGCAAGAAACTAGATCAGCCATGACATGTCCAGAGTAGTGCCTCTCTTAGCCGATCAGTTACTTTGACAGACCACACTTTCTAAACGGTGCTTCTAGGAACATTTTGCAAGGAGGTTCGTACTTGAATGGGACTTTGAGCGAAACACAACGGCCATTGAAATCTCAAATGCAGGCACAGTCAGGTGTATGCGGGATTTTGACACATTAACCCTTTAGGTGTCGGTAGCGGTTTTTGTCGCGATGATTCCCGTAGGAATCATCGCGACAAAAACCGCTGCCGACACGCAAAGGGTTAACATGAAGAGAAGACTGTCAAAGCAGTGCTTCGCGGACTATTCTGAAACGTGGCCCTTACGCACTAGTCAAACTAAACGGAACGTTGAGCAAAAATCAATCAAGTCTCACTGCTGATGGACAATATTGCGCTAGTTATTTGACTGGTGCCAGCATACAATGCCAGCCCGTGTTGGGACACACGGCAGGCGAGGACCGATCAATTTATAGACCTGGTGTCAGCAGCATAAGTGAGCTAAGTCCTACGCCAGCCTCTAAGCAAGGTGCCCCGCTATAGCGGAGCACCTTGCTTAGTGGCTGGTGCAGGACTAAGCTCACTGATGGAAACTGGTCCCAGTTGCTTAAGTGAGCATGAATCCTGCGCTAACCACTACTTTTGCTATTGCGGAAGTCCTAGGTGTGTGGCTTGCTCGTGCAAATGACCCCTGAATGCTGGCAGTCAATACACCACTCTATCACAGAGCAGCATTAGTATTAGAGAATTGCTGGAAACAGAGTATTAATGGAGATCTGTTCCCCTCAGACTGAGGAGTCCAAAACCGATCGATGGCAAAAACGTGAAAGTTTGAATCCGCGCAATATCCTAACACAGAGAGTCATCAGCCTTTTTAGAGCGCAGTTTTTAGGGCAGATTCTGACTAAGTGTCAATGCACGTCTGTGACCCTCGAATTATGGAGGTGTGCACAGCAAACGACCCATTTGTGTAACACACGCTGCCATCAAATTCTTTTTCACAGAGTATTAGTATATCAGTATTTAGAGTAGCTGCTGGCATAGTCTAGATGGGAGTCTGTGGCCCTCGCAATGCGCACATTCGAAACCTTTCAGCACAAGACCTCGGAGTTCAGGTACGCATGTTGTGTCATCAAGTGCCAGAGATGCCCATGCCCTCTGCAGCTACAGGGTCTCATGAAAAGTGTGTGCATTTTGCAGCTATAGATAGCCCGATATTTACATCTCATAAATGTGTGCCCGAAAGCCAGAGGAAGTCAGGAGGGTTTAGACTTCGACTGCCCTCGCGTCAGCAGCGTTGACACCGTTGCAGGTAGCTAGCGCGCTCCTACGGTTTCCAGCTCAGAGACATATTGGTCGCCATTTGGTTAGGGTGACTGAAGGTAAACCTAGAACACATTCATCTAACGAGGCTGTCTTGTGGACATTTACAGACTGAAAGCAATATTGCAGAACCTAGTAAAGCTTTACATTCCAAAGAGTTCTTTTTAAGATCTAGAATTAAGGGGTTTCCGAGGTCATCCGGCTAACCAGGAAAGAAGCCACAGCTTCGAGCAGCCATTACAAGCAAGATGTCGGTGATTCTAACTGCGTGCCGCAACTCGCGTCAGAGGGCTATCGAGCGAGCTTTGAAGAAAAAGGCGGAGAAGAAGTAAGTATAGATGTTACTTTTTTCTTGTTGATTTTCTCTTATGTTGTATCTATTGACCATTGCTTTGATCGTATAATAAGGTTTTTAACTTTTAGTATTCGCGCGTATCACCCCCTGTGCTGACGTTGTTGTCGTGTGGTGTCATTGTTTTTTTTTTCTTTTTTTTTTCTTTTTTTTTAACTCTGTGGGTGTCGGTAGCGGTTTTAGTCGCGATGACTCAGGCAGGAATCATCGCGACTAAAAGTGCAACGGACACCCAACTGGTTAAGCGGAAACTGGGTCCGAAAGGGGTAAAATGAAACTGAATAAACTTCTCTCGTTCACTGACGAGAAAAACCAACATCTACCTAACTGCAAACCAGGCAGGGGCTTGTGAGGTCCCCTAGCCTGTCCAGTTTAAATCCCATTTACTAAAACTCCTTCTCTGCTGAGAAAACGACAACGCGTCCCATCTGCAAGAGGCATGGATCCTCATGAGCCCCTGCATTTGCGGGGGCTCATGAGGATCTATGCCTCTTGTTGAGACCACATTGGCGACAGAGGTGCAGTTACACAGGTGTCGTTGCAGTCCTTCCGCTCCCCCGGAAACTAACAACAAGCAAAGGAGAAGAAGAAGAAAATCTTTTATTTTGTACGGCATTATCACTTCAGAATTAACCAATTTAGCCCCAACGCACTACAGAGGTGATGGATCGACCATCACGCGCCAAGTTAATCTGGCACTACCTTGAATTAGCATGATCGGTCCATCTCCTGCAACTTGTACGTAGTCGTTAGGTGACACCTCCATCATGTGAGAAATGCGGTCTTCGAGTTTAATGGGTTAAATAAATGTGATGTAAATCATTATTTGGGCAGCATGCCAAAAACATTGATACAAAAGGTATCATGAACTACGAATCTTTAGTTTATTACATGGATAAGGTCGTTTTAATTTTTGTTCTAACAAATGAATGACTGAATGAATGAATTTTATTTAAGGTCTCTGCACTTCTTGGTGATTTAGACAAACAAACAATCAAAAAAAAACAACAAAAAAAAAAAACAAAAAAAACGTAGAACAATAAATAATTGATTTATAACCGTATAACTAACGAGGGATCCCATGTTGTTTTCTGCTTGCAAAAATGTTTTTCCTAGTTGAATGGTGTCATCAAACCATTGTCATGCCTTGAACAGAGACGGAAGTGTTCCTTTGTTTTCAAAGAATGGCCATGTTAGGACCACGTATGATTGCCAAGACATTTTCAACACAATTCAGTTCAGTTCAGTTCAATTCAGTTCAGTTCAGTTCAGTTCAATTCAGTTCAAATCAGTTACGTTTCATCAGTTTAATTAATTCAATTGAATTCAATTCAACTCAACTCACTTTAATTCAGTTTAATTCAATTTAACTCAATCCAATTCAATTCATTAAATTCAATTCAACTTAGCTCACGTTAACTCAGCTAAACTCAGTTCAATTTAATTCAGTTTAATTCAATTCAGTCTGCCTCTAGAACTTGGATCATTGTTCTTTTTCTTTCTTTTTTCTATAGAGTAAATTGAAACCCCACGCTCTCCTTCAAAACCGAGATCCAAAGTGCGGTAATCTTCACCTAAAACACATGTAGGTCTGGGAAAGGATGAAAACATAGATCTATATGTTATGTCAATCTGTTTTAACTGCCTTTCAGGCACCAGTCCAGAATACTTGTCCTCTTTGCTGCACGTGTATACACCCTCTCGTGGGCTCCGCTCCTCTTCTGATAAACGGAAGTTATGTGTACCTTCTGTCCAAACTAAAATATTTGGTCAGCGTACTTTTGTTTATCAAACCCCAGTGTTATGGAATACACTTCCTCTTGAGGTCAGAAACAGTGAGTCTGTCTCTGACTTCAAATGGTCGTTGAAAACTCACCTCTTCAAGCTTTCCTTTAAATAACTGCCAGTGTTTGATGCCTTAGTTGTATTTCTGTAATCTTCCTTGTTTTAGACTGAATATTAATTAGAACACTTTTTGTATGCATTGTTGTTTAGTTGATTGTAAAAGTGGAGTGTTCGGGTATTGTGTTTTGTATGTTGGTTGATGTCATTGTATTTTTATTTTTGTGTACAGATTGTAAAGCGCTTAGAGCTTTTGATTATGATTAAGCGCTATATAAATACTCATTATTATTATTATTATTATTATTATTATTATTATTATTATTATTATTATTATTATATCTAAAATGTAATGACCTAATTCCAAGACAAAGCAATAACAAGATGAGAATTTCATCCCAAAGTCTACCGTATTGTTTGGAGCTCACTTGCGTTTATCTTTTAGGAACATTCAGAGTTGTTCATATTTTAGGCCCAATGCTGATCTATTTCCCTCCTCTGATCAACACACACGTCGGCGCACACAAATAAATACGGAGATACGGCCTTCCCGCCATTAGTACGCTCTGTGGGCTCGCGTAGAGACAGGAATCCATCTCCTTCTACTCTAACCCACCTTCTGATCCACACACACTGGCACACATAAATAAAGACGGACACACGGCGATTCCCGCCATTCGTAAGCTTTGTGGTCTGGCGTAGCATAGCTATTCTGGAGAAGAATAATAGCACGAGCAGCGAAATGACGTCACTTCAAGCTTCACGTCATGACATCATTAGTCCCACGACGCCGTGTTCATAGTGACGGCTCGATATTATACGTCACTCATCGCAGTACTAACATTTGACGTATCAGAGGATCAACTTGGCAATTTTCTTGCTGATTTTCACGCCTAGAGCTTTCAGGTCACAATTTGACCTAATCCTACCCCAGGGCCGGGACAAATAGCCGGCTTCTGCAAACACTGTTTATGAAAAATCATGCGGGTAGTAATGAGAAAATATCTATTTGTCGTAAAAGAAAATTAAAGTTATGTTAGCTGTTTTACAAATTACTCCGAAAAAGTGGTGCAAAAAAAATTGTCTGGTTTTCACACCTAGGGCATTCAGGTCACAATTCACCTAATCGTACCCGACAGCCGAGACAAACTTCAGGCTTATATAAATACGTATATGAAAAATCATGCGATTATCAATGAGAAGATTTGTTTTCTCGTAAAAAAGATTAAATTGTCTTAAGATTAACCCATATAATTCGTGAAATTAATCCCCAAAACGTGAAAATACTTTTGTTTTCCAAAAATATTTAGTTATCACTCAAATGTTTTAGAGGTATATTGCTGGTTAACGAACTCATTCAATATCTCCCTTTTATCTAGCTATATGCAAAATATCTAGTAAAAATAAGAAAAAATACGGACTCCAGTGTGGATCAACTGCTTTTGTGAAACGGCCATTTTCTCGCCAATGAGCATCTTAATAAAAAAAAATCGAAAAAGGTCTCGAGATTATTCTTTTAGGGACAATATCCTAGAATTTCAAGCTTGTCCGTCCTCAAACGCGGGTTCTAGTCGCTGACACACACACACACACACACACACACACACACACACACACACACACACACACACACACACACACACACACACACAAATTTGGCGCCAAAAAGACGTTCTCTAGCAAGGTTTGCGTAGCTAGACGTGACGTCATTTTTTAATCTTGTTACTTCTTTGCCAGAATTTCTGTCAATACGGTAGACAAAAACGAAGCAAATGTAGTTATACAGAAAATAAAAATAAAATATTAATTCATTCTCCATCCTAAAGGACCACACATCAAAGGCAGTATGAACAGGTCACCTAAAGTGCAAAGCACTGCGACTGACCTAACTAGTTTTCTAAAACAAGAACTAATCTCTCAGAGGAGGAAACATGTAAAATGTACAAATGCAGCGCCTGATTTTATGAGATTTTGAATTATCAAAGAAGGTCTGCTATTTTGGTCTGCTATTTTGGACCTTAAGGCTTCAGGTCGTAAGGTCCAAATCCAAAACCATCACACACATTATCCTCATGCACCCCTGCACACTGCTGGAGCTGATGAGGATATATGCCTGTGACTGTGAATTTTAGAAGTGTACTAACACAAGCCGAACAATGAGGAATTGATTTATCCCTCTATAACCCGTGCTTGTCCTCAAACAGAATTGTCGATTGCGCTGTAGCCCGCAAGCAGGCCAAAGACCCTCGGGCCGACGTCGACCACAGTGGGCCGGCGCACGTCAGTGCGCGGGCCCACTGCGGCCGACGTCAGCCCGACTGTCTTTTGCTGTCCGGGCTGCCCCTTCAGCAAAGATGTTCGATTTTACTTTCCTGCATGGTGTGGGAATGGAAATATATTTTGTTTTGTTTGCTGAACATATCGGTTAAGACTCCAGTTAGAATCTGCATTTTCAAATCTATTACATTTAATATTTGTCGTGGCTCATGTTGTTGTTGCTGCTGAAGGCAACATTTACACAACTATCAGTCCTTATTTTCACGTACGCAAAAACCTTTGGGCAGTTACTTTACAGATGAATCGTGCATTTGGATGTTTTAATTATGTTATACTGTCAAATAAGATTAATTTTAACAACAAAACACCACCACAACCTCCACCACTACCACCACCACCACCACCAACAGCAACAAAAACAACAAGATAATACTAATACTAATACTAAAATATAATTGCACTCAACTTCCGAAGAGATCAAAGCGCTTAACTCATTCAGCCCGACGGACCGTATTTCACAAATTTTGGAGGCGTCATCTAATGACTATGCACCAGTTGCAGGAGATGGATCGACCATGATAATTCAAGAGCAGTGCCAGATTAGCTTTGAATTATCATGGTCGACCTATCTCCTGCTGCGTCAGGGTTGAATGGGTTAACAAATAGCTAATTAGTATAAAATAACAACCTGGCAAGCAATTCAGCACTTAGCTTTCAGCTACCGGTCATGATAGATTTATTTTAAAAGTCATTCACGAATAACCTTTCGACACATCCATGCGAAGTGCATATAACTGACAGTGAAATTAAACATGAGCTACGTAGATCGGAAAACAATGGGACAAAGCTGAACGAATAGAATGGAACCTTTCACCATTCCACCTAGGTTTTGATCGATGACACATAGAACCCTTTTGTCCACGACGTGAACGTCCGTTGATCATTGAATGTCGTTTATTGTTGATGTCTGCGTAGACCCCGCAGTTGAATTCATTGTTTTGGAATTATTTCTTGTTCTTGGTTTCAAAAACATAGGAACTGAACTGTTTTGCAACCTTTGCAGGTCGTACAGTCACACCTCTGTATCCCACAGAACAGAGACGTCCCACAGTGTTTTGAAACTGAGTTGACTTTAGATTTCGACTGACTTGATACTCCTTCGACTGCACATTGACCGACAAAAGTGAACTCAAGTGTAACTCAGACAAAAGCAGGCATACAGAACACAGACTAACAAGGGACATAAACTTCAAGAACCCCCGCGACTGCGGGGGCTCATGAGGGCTTATGTCTCTTGCAGCTGGGTAGCGTTGGCCTTGACCCCGGCAGTTAAAGAGTTAATTAGGAAGTCGAACGAAACCCATATCATATATATTTCAATGTCCTGTTGTGTTATCCTTTTCTGTTATCCTTATCTTGTGTTATCCAGTTCTTCCCAAGCTTTTCTCAGATTGGAGGCTGCCTTCGTCCGGAAGGCGTACTTCGCTGAGCGCGGCGATGTCGATGTTTAACCTCCGCAATTCATGGGCAATGAGGGCGGAGCGACGTTCAGGGCGTCCGCTGTCTGCTTTGTCGAGCATGGTTCGGACGTTCCAGCATGCTACGTTGAGTCCGGTCGTGGTCGTCATGAGAGTGGACCCGTTATTCTTTCTTGTTTTTTGACCGCAGGAGAAGATGCCCGTTGACCGCGGCTAGCCAACTGGGGTTGCGAGGGGACGAGCTTTGGTTAGGCCACCTTTTCTAGGCCCCTCTTCGTGTGGAGCAAGCAGTGCTGTCCCTAGAGAAGGCTGCTTGGTCGTTCAGGGTGTGCCGAGTGATGTTGTCATCCCCAGGTCAACATCAGGCGACCAATATCCTGAACCGCCTGCATGCAGGTTTGAGACTGCGGCTTCCAGTGACATCTTTCACCTGCCGTTTCGCCCCTCGCCCGTCGCTACAGGACTTGGAATGGTCAGTGTCATGGTCCGTGGACGTTTCCTAAAGCCTGCGCGGTGGAGCTTTTTGGTGGAGTGCAGTGTGCGCAGTACTGGCCCCACCCTTTAAACCCTTGGTTCATCTGCCATGGCCTAGCAAGCTGGGACGATGGCATCGAGGTCCTCGGGTCGTAGGTTTTATATCAGACTGTCCTTGTCCTAGTCTCTGGCTCAAAAGCCTTCCCCGGAGACACGGGGGCTTTGATGTCAGGGGTTTCCTCCCTTAGCCTTTCCGCAGCCAAGCGGCCAGGCCTGCAAGGCAGCAGGCGACTCGTGGAGGGCGGGGTCGTCTATGTCCCGTGCAGATGTGAACATCTCAGATTACTTTAGTGAAAAAGTCAAAAGCATCCGTGACAATATTGATAAATGTGCCGATGCTGGTATGAAAAACTATCCATCTTCAGAGACCTCTTTTTCAGGTCTGCCTCTGACATGTTTTTGTGCTGTAACGGTGAAATTTGTGCATCAAACCATGATTAAGATGTCGCCTAAAACGCGTGACCTCGACCCTGTCCCCTCATCTCTTCTACTTGAATGTTGTGGAGAGATTGTGCCAGCTTGTTGTCCCAGCATGTTTCAAAACTGCCATTGTAAAACCTCTTTAAAAAAAAAAGCCCACTCTTGACCCAGATGATCTGAAAAATTACAGACCTGTATATTACCTCACATTAAAAATACTTTTGTCGCAGTTATTCGACCATATCAAAAGTAATGACCTCTGGCATGTTTTTCAATCAGCCTACCGCCCCGGTCACAGCACGGAGACAACGTTGCTTCGTGTCGTGAACGACCTGCTCACCGCCAGTGATGAAGATAATTTTGTTTCTGTTCTGGCCCTTCTTGATTTGAGCGCTGCTTTTGACACGATAGATCACCAGATTCTCATTCAACGTTTAGACTCTGTTTTTGGCATCAAGAGTACCGCTTTACACTTTTTTGAGTCTTATCTCTTTGGAAGAAAGCAAGTAGTGTCAGTGTTGGGAATAGAGTCCGATCCCACTGAGCTTGTGTACGGTGTTCCACCAAGGCTCTGTTTTGGGGCCGGTCCTTTTCACATTGTATACCCAGCCTTTATCTAGTGTCATCAAAAGTCACTCTGTTTCTCACCATTTTTATGCTGATGACACAGAGCTGTATGCCACTGCTCAACGCAAACATGTTAGTCAGATGTTCCAGTCATTAGAGTCCCGTGGCACAGACGTTCAGAATTGGACCACACAGAACAAATTGCAAATGAATAGTGGCAAAACTGAGGCCTTAAGATTTTCTTGTTCAACCTCCACTCATCTCCCAGACTCGATCAGGGTTGGTCAGAACAGTATCCCCTTTTCCCAGTCGGCCCGTAATCTTGGTGCTATCTTTGACAATAGGCTGACCATGAGAGAGCATGTCAACAAGGTTTGCCAATGTTCCTTTTTATAATTGAGAAAGATCACTTTTATTCGACACCTTCTCACTATTGAAGCAACTAAAACTCTTGTTACTTTCCTTGTTCTTTCACGCATTGATTTTTGTAATTCCCTTTTGGATGGTGTTCCTCAGAATCTTCTTGATAAACTTCAAAGAGTTATGAACTGCTCCGCCCGACTAATTTACAGAGTACCGAAACGTAAGCACATAACACCCTTACTTGTTGACCTGCACTGGCTGCCTGTATCTCAAAGAATTGTGTACAAGGTCTCTGTCATTTGTTACAATGCTATTACCGATTCTGCTCCCCCATATTTGACCGACCTGGTTCATATTTACACGCCTTCAAGATCCATCCGTTCCTTCAGACACGCGTATTTTCAGGGTTCCTAGGCGAAAGAAGTCTAGCCAGGGCCAGCGTGCCTTTTCTTATTTCGGTCCAGTCACCTGGAATGACCTTCCAGCCCATGTCAGACATGCCCCAATTCTGTCTGCTTTTAAATCACTGCTCAAGACCTATCTGTTTTCTTATACATACGTTAGCAATCTTTAGCAGTAACTGTTCGTGTAACGCCTCCCGCTGGGACCATATGGCGTTGAGGCGCGTCCCCTGGGTGGTGGATAGGGGGTCCCTCGCGAAAGGGGTGCACCGAATGAAATAAGGTGCCGTGAACCAACATGGTCAAAGGGAAGGAGACCCCGACAGAAAATCCCTGGTCCTCCTAGTAAGGGGGTTGGACATGGGGGTAGCTTCCCCACCCTGCAAATAAAGAAATAGATACAAAAACGCGGACGAATAGACAAACAGCAATGCCTTTCCTGGAGGAGGAAGGTTCTTCTACCAGAAGATTTATGACGTCGTGTGGTGAAAGCCGGAAGTCTTCGGAAGCCACAGGACCGAGCCGCCTCTCTCTATCCAGGGACACAATCATGGGCACATGGAATGTCAAGACCATGTACCAGAGCGGGAAGTCCGCCCAGATAGCAGCGGAAATGCAGAAGTACAACCTTTCCCTGCTAGGTATCAGTGAAGCCAGATGGACGTAGTCTGGCCAGAAAAGGCTGTTAAGTGGGGAGATGATTTTGTATTCAGGTCATGAAGAGGAGAATGCCCCCATACAGAAGGTGTAGCAGTCATGCTGTCACCAGTGGCACAGAGAGCGCTGATGGGCTGGGAACCTCTTGGGCCAATAATTATCACAGCAGCTTTTAGAACCAGGTAAAAGATCAAGCTGAACGTCATCCAGTGTTATGCGCCCACTAATGACAGTGACGAGGAAGAGAAACAAGAGTTCTACGACCGACTCCAGAGTGCTGTGGACAAATGTGCGGAGCGAGACATCACCATCATCATGGGCGATTTTAATGCCAAACTAGGGGAGGACAACACCGGATACAAAAAGGTGATGGGGAGACAGGGACTAGGGGAGATGAGTGAGAACGGGGAGAGGTTCGTAGACTTTTGTGCTCTAAACAGACTTGTCATTGGAGGCAGCATCTGCCCACACAGAAGAATACACAAAGCAACGTGGGTCTCACCTGACCATACTACAGAGAACCAAATAGACATATCTGCATTAGCAAGAAATTTAGAAGATCCCTTCAAGATGTTCGAGTGAGAAGGGGAGCAGATGTCGCCTCAGACCATCATCTGCTTATCTTAAGAATAAAGCTCAAGTTAAAGAAAAGCAGCACAGGGACAACAAGAAGACAGCGCTATAATATAGGCCTCCTGAGAGAGACTGGAGTGAGAGAAGAGTTCAAACTGGTGCTGTCCAACCGGTTTCAAGGGCTACAGGAGCTAATAAATGAGGAGGAGGCGGTCACCACAGATCAGCAGTGGAAGGCAGTTAGAGAGGCACTGAACTCAACCTGCAAAGACACTGTGGGGTTCAAGAAACACCATCACAAGGACTGGCTGTCAGCACAGACCTTGAAGAAGATAGAAGTAAGGAAGCAGAAGAACGCAGTTGTCAACAACAGTCGTACGAGAGCAGCCAAAGCAAGGGCACATGAGGAATACTCGGAAGCCAATCGCGAGGTGAAGAGGAGTATCAGAGCAGACAAGAGAGCCTACACAGACGGCCTAACAGCAGAGGCAGAAAAGGCAGCAGGCAGCGGCAACATCAAACAGCTCTACGACATTACCAGAAGATTGTCTGGCAAGTATGGCCATACAGAAAGACCAGTAAAATACAAAGAAGGCAAGCCTATTGCAGACAGAGCAGACCAACTAGACAGATGGGCCGAGTATTTTGAAGAGTTACTGAACAGACCCACCCCACCCGACCCCCCAGACATTCAGCCAGCAGAGACTGACCTACCCATCAGCTGTGACAGACCCAGCCGGGAAGAGATCAGAAGAGCAGTGGCATTTTTGAAGAACGGCAAAGCAGCAGGACCAGATGGCATCCCAGCGGAGGCGCCGAAAGCAGACCTAGACACAACAGTAGAAATGCTGTACCCATTGTTTGGAAAGATTGGGAAGAGGAGGTGATGCCGGCTGACTGGAAGGAGGGGTACTAATCGAGCTTCCCAAGAAAGGCGACCTCAGCAAGTGTTCCAACTACAGAGGAATCACCTTGCTGTCAGTACCAGGAAAGGTCTTCAACAGAATCATCCTGGAGAGAATGAAGAGCTCCGTCGACCCCTAGCTGAGAGACCAGCAAGCAGGATTCAGGAAAAACCAATCATGTACAGACCAGATTGTCACTCTCCGCATCATCGTGGAGCAGTCTCTGGAGTGGAGCTCCCCACTGTACATCAACTTTGTGGATTACGAGAAAGCATTTGACAGTGTGGACCGAGAGACTTTGTGGAAACTCCTACGACACTACGGTGTACCCCCAAACTCGTCTGCCTGATCAAAGGAGCTACGATGGCATGAAATGTCGCGTGATCCATGAAGGGCAGTTCACCAGGGAGCTCCAGGTCAGAACTGGCGTCAGGCAAGGGTGTTTGCTGTCTCCGTTCCTCTTCCTACTGGCCATAGACTCAGTCATGAAGAGGACCACAGAGCAGAGATGAAGCGGAATACAGTGGACACTGTGTACACAGCTTGACGACCTTGGCTTTACTGTCCCACACTCATCAACAAATGCAGGACAAGACCACGAGGCTTGCTGACATCTCGTCCCAAGTGGGCCTCACCATCCACAAACAGAAAACTAAGACAATGAGGCTGAACGCAACCAGAGAAGAACCAGTCTTGCTTGCTGGCACCCCGTTGGAGGAGGTGGAGTCCTTCACCTATCTCGGGAGCATCATCGACAAAAAAGGTGGCACTGATGCAGATGTCAGAGCACGAATCGGTAAAGCCAGAGCAGCCTTTCTCCAGCTGAAAAAAGTGTGGAGTTCACAGCACACCAAAGTCCGAATTTTCAACTCAAACGTAAAAGCAGTTCTCCTATATGGATATATGGAGCAGAGACTTGGAGGTTGACAAAAACCACAGTCAACAGCGTACAGATCTTCATAAACAGTTGCCTTAGAAGAATCTTGAAAAGCCACTGGCCAGAGAAGATCAGCAACGTCAGACTCTGGGAGAGAACAGAGCAGATAACAGCAGAGAATGAAATTGGACGAAGAAGATGGGGATGGATTGGTCACAGTCTGAGAAAGCCAGTTTCCAGCATCACTAGGCAGGCATTGTCATGGAACCCCTAGGGAAAGAGGAAAAGAGGCAGGCCGAGAAACACCTGGCGTCGAGACCTGCAAGCAGACATCAAGAGACTGGGAACCACCTTGAGTAAAATCAAAGGAGAAGCACAGGACAGGAGTCGCTGGAGGTCTCTCGTTGACGGCCTATATCCTGGGAGGGGTGACAGGCGTAAGTAAGTAAGTAAGTTCGTGTAACGGTGTGTATGTATGTGTGAGTGTGAGTTTTTGATATGTGTCACTTAAGTTTTTGTAACATCTATTGTAGCGTTTTCTTTCTTGTACTTTTTGTTCTGTGATTTTGTATCTTGTAAAGCGCTTAGAGTACCATTCATTTGGAGGTTAAGCGCTATATAAATGTACATTATTATTATTATGCGTTTTTCTTTCAGGAACATTTTTAAGCTTATCCTTCTGATCCATTTCCATCCTCTCTGAGCTAACCTCTGATCAACACACACTGCGGCGCACACAAATAAAGACGGACACACGGCGCTTCCCTCCATTAGTACGCTCTGTGGGTTGGAGTAGCGACAGGAATTCTGAAGAAGAATAGCACGAGCAGCAAAATGACGTCACTATAAGCTTGACGTCATGGTCTTACGACGCCGTGTACACAGTGACGAATTTGATGTGGCACGTCACTTATCCGAAATGCACGCAGCCTCTTCCAGGGCTGACTGTTTTGTTCCAAACAGCCTCTTCCAGGGCTGACTGATGAGAATATATTATGGCTCCAAAACTTGCAAAAATAAATAAATTATTGTTCCAAAAGTTGAAGAGGTACAACGCTGGATTACGAACTCCTCCAATCTCTATTTATAATCTAGTTATATCCAAATTTCCAAATGAATAGAACGAAAAGTACTGACTTATATATGGGTCAAACAACTTTATATAAACAGCAATTTTTCTCTTGAACGAGTCGCCCAATTTGAATATGCTCGGACGGTCTCAGAAATACATTTCGATCAAAGCATTTCCTGAAGTTTCAGGCCTATGCGTACAGAAACACCGGAGATACACACACACACACACACACACACACACACACACACACACACACACACACACACACACACACACACACACACACAAACACACACACACAACACACATACACAACGCACACACACACACAAACACACACGCACATACACACACACGCACGCGCGCACGCACGCACGCACGCACGCACGCACGCACGCACACACACACACACACACACACACACACACACACACACACACACACACACACACACACACACACACACACACACACACACACACAAATGTACGTTCAACAGCGCGGTTAGCGTAGCTAGGCATGACGTGTTTTTGTGGTGTTCCTTCACTGTCAGAGTCTGATGTGTGCCCGCCTATTTTCGTCATTTGCATGCTACGTACGGAACGTGCTTTGACCAGCCCCATTTAAAAGTCTACTGTATTTTTAATACGGTAGACAAAAAGTGGTTTTAGCAAGAGGAATAGGTCCTCCTGAGCCCCCGCAAAACTGGGGCACATGAGGATCTATGTCTTTTGCAGTTGTGCCATTCATGTTCACTTATTCTCGGCAGTGAAGATGTTAAAAGGTAGTGCTTCATTAGTTTGGCGCATGTCCAAGCTTCAGATCACTTCACGACTTTTGAGCTGTGACGATCGAATCATGTACCAACATTTGCTATTCATTGGAATATTCATGAGATGAAGGTCGCAAATCAAAGCGAGGCTTAGCTGACATAGCAGACGTTATTTTGAGTTTCACGTCACGTCACGTTTCACGAAAATTCCAAAGAAAGACTTCGAAAGAACATGGCGACTAGGACAGGCTTCGCTTTCGCTCCTTTTCGCACCTTTGACAGAATAGTGATTTATTGCAAAAAAATAATAGTTTCATCATGGCATGGATTGCGATAATTTTGTGCAATAATTGCCAGCAGAGTGGCCACATTTACCGCCCCTGTTTGAGGTATTAATTTGGAATAACTGCGCTGAAGACGCCGGTCTGATTTATCCGGGGTATTAGGGGAGGCTATCGCACCGACCACGCAACACGACCACGCAAAACGACCACGCAAAACAGCCACGCAAAACGATCCATGTGTTGCTTGGATCCTTCGACTCTCAAGGGACACATTCTGATTAATAAATCTTGTCCATTGTCCCACCAACTAAACTCCCCGTTGCAATTTAACCCTTTGGGTGTCGGTAGCGGTTTTCGTCGCGATGATTCCTGCAGAACATCCGAAAGGTTAAAATCACGAATTATAGAAAATAGAAAACGAAGTCAGAAATTAATTCCATATAAGACTCGGGTTTAATCCTTTGGCTGTTGGTATTTTTTTTTTTTGTGTGTCGCGATGACTCCTGCAGCTGCCCGTAGCGGTTTTGTCGCGATGATTCCTGCAGGAATTATCTGGACTAAAACCGCAACCGATATCCGAAGGGAGATTATTCACTGGATGCAACAATGAAAATTCTGCATATCGTCCTATGATGTTTACTACTCTAGGACAATTCCTAATTAAATTGTTACGAATCTACACGTTTACCTTCATTTATCAGTTCTTTCAATGACGCTGTTCATGTACTGAAAACACGCGGACGTTCTCGGTTTTGAACATTTTTTTCCAAGTGTGTTTTCTTGCTCGTGTCAGCAACGTAGCATAATCTGTTATTTCACCACGATACTTATCTTGTTGCTTGCTGACATTGGTCATGTTTACATTTGTTCAGACTAATGATATTAAATTTTATTACGAATTTCCAATGTCACCTGCGCTAGATATTCTGCACATACCAAGGGGAATTACTCAGCGCTGGACAAACAAACAGATCCGTTGACTCCCATTCAACGCATTTAACCCTGTGGCCGCATTTCGATTAACCACGACAATGTACCAGTTAAAGAAGATGGTTTGACCATGATATTATCAAGTGTAGTGCCAGATTAGCTTGGCGCCATCAGGCACCAAGCTAATCTGGCACTACACTTGAATTAGTATGGTCGATCCATCTATTGCTGTTGTGCGTCATGCTGTATTGCGTCGTTGCGTCAAAAGCATGTCTGCTGAAAGGTCTTGGTAAATCAAAGTAGCACAGTGGCAGTGCGCCTGAATTGATTAGTGTTCAGGTCGTTCTCCAAAGGCAATAGCTGTCCCTAGGTCAGTCCGTTATCACTCCGGCGCTGTGGACGTTAAACCCCGAACGAATCAACCTTATTAGATGTATTACGAGTTAGGCTTTGAGTATGATTCTTGTCGCCACAAGGGTCTGGTCAGAAAATGGGCAATGCAGGAGGTAAGAGTCGAGGGCTTAAGCCCGAGACTCTTACCTCCGACACTGACCCGCCGGTCGGACCCGAGAGGCGACGCAACGCCTAACTCGTAATACAACGATTTTGTCTTCAACCGTAAAAAAAAATTATTATGCGCGGTATATAACCTTGAAAGAACCCCACGCCTCTTGCGTGTGACGTACAAATGCAGGGGACGCAAATGTCAATACTCTCGACTGTCGGCCAACAACCTCGCGCAAACTGCACTTATCTTGAATTTCTCTTTAAAGTATTTTTTAATTTAACACATTTTCAGTCATTCTTTTGTATGAAATTGGTAATATAGGCCGAACAGAAGACCTGCTTATGGTTATTTTGTTGCATATAACCCCCTCAATTTTTAAGTTTCTTCTATTTATAGAAGGGACTTCAGTTTTAGGACGGGTCGCGGTGGGATGAATTTAATAGCATGTCCATGATGTCAAAGGCGGGCAGGCTAAACCTCTAACAATTGAAATGTAACAAGATAAAAATTACGTCATGTTACGCTAACCTCGCTGCTGAACGTACATTTGGCGCGAAGCGCGGTATGTGCATATGTATGTATGTGCGTATGCATGTATGTATTACGTGTATGCGTATATACATACATGCCGAATAAAGAGAATCTCCGATATTTCTGTACAAACAAAGCTTGAAACTTGTCGAAATACTTTCTTAAGTGGGTGGCGAAGAGAGACTCCGAGCATATTGTATCTGAATGTCTTATTGAAGACATAAACAACCGTTTATAGAAAGTCGGTTGACCCAGATTAGAGTCCGTAATGTTTGTCATATTTACTTGAACTTTTGCATATAGCTAGTTTGGAGAAAGACATTGGATGAGTTCCTTAGCCAGCTTTGTATCCTTTCAACATTTTAGTAAAAATTAATTCTTTTCAGATAAGAATTAAAACTATTTACTTCTAGAGAAAGTCAGACAGTGGCGGTGACGTAAAAGAGGCAACTCCGTCACCACGCAGACATAATACTCTAAAAATGACGCCATTCTCTCTCTCGCGCGCGGCTCTCTCTCTCTCTCTCTCTCTCTCTCTCTCTCTCTCTCTCTCTCTCTCTCTCTCCCTCTCTCTCTCTCTCTCTCTCTCTCTCTCTCTCTCTCTCTCTCTCTCCAAAGACTGTCCGCGGGCGATGCTTTTAATATCCCCTTCATCGCTGTACATGAAGTGGGCAGATGTATCTCTATTCTCAAGAACAAAAGGTCAGCTGGCATTGATGGTATCAATGGTTTTATCCTCGAACTTTCTCTTCCATACATTGTGGAAAGCTTAACCTATATTTACAACCTATGTATTCAAAATAATATTTTTTCCCGGCGGCTTTCAAAAAATCTAAAGTGGTACCTATACCCAAAACAAAAGACACATTTGATCCAAATAATTTTCGGCCTATATATTATCTATTCTGTCGAAGCCTATTGAGAAGCAGGTACACAAACAGCTTCTCGAATTCCTGGAAGAAAAGTCTCGCCTGAATAAATATCAATCTGGTTTTCGCCCTAAACATTCGTGTCACACTGCCTTAGTTTATATGATTGACACTTGGCTGCTCAACATCAACAGAAACAAAATGTCTGGTGCTGTCTTTCTAGACCTAAAAAAAAGCGTTCGAACTTATAAACCACGAAATTTTATTAGAGAAACTAGACTGCTACTTTAACAATAACAGCCCAGGGACACTCTCATTCTTTCGTTCATATATCATAGGGAGAACTCAAACTGTGTACATCAATGCTACCTTCTCTTCTGAAAAGCGTGTTGATTATGGCGTGCCCCAATAATCCATACTAGGACCGTTACTTTTCTGTTTGTTTATAAATGATCTTCGACTTCATATATCCAATCCAAATACCGAATGTGACATGTTTGCCGATGATTCAACTCTTCACGCTGGCGGGAAAACTGTACCTGAAATATCAAGCAATCTTCAGCTTAGTCTTCAGGAGGTCTCAATGTGGTGCAAAAATAATCTAAAGCTTGTTAATCCATCCAAAACGAAAGGCATGCTAATCACAACACGCCAAAACATCAGCTCCGCCCCCATTCACTTAGCCTCTCTTTTGATTCAGTTCCCATTGAGCAAGTCAAGGAATATCGCCTCCACGGGGTAATTGTTGATGACCAACTGTGCTGGTTGCCCCATCTAACACAACTAGTGAAAACATTATCAAAGAAGCTATTTTTACTGTCAAGATTAAAGCTATTTTTCAACTCCTACATAAAACCTCACATCATCTACTATTTGGGACGGCTGTAGTAAGGCTAACCTTAAGCAGATTAATTCTCTATACAATCGATCAGTTAAACTGATCCTCCCAATCCTCTCTCTAACTTTGGAGGAAAAGCTTCAGGCAACAGGGCTCCTTCCTTTACATCAACACCTTACGTTAAATAAGTGCGTACTTACGCACAAAGCACTGAACGGGAAAGCCCCCCTCTACCTGGCTAAGATTTTCACTGAGAGCGAAAGGGTTTACAACACTTTGAGGAACAGTCTCGTCATTGAACGGCCCCGAATTGATTTGTTTAAATCCCGCCTATCGTACGCGGGTGCCTATTTATTGAACTCACTTCCTCCACATATACAGCAAACGAGACATCTTCGATTGTTTAGGACGAAAGCTTTTAAATACATCTCTGCGCAAACTTGAAAGAAACGTAGTTATGCCCAAAAGAGTCATGTGATTTCCTGTGGTCCTCCGTTTTTCACCTGTTAGTTTTTTTTTTTTTGATTTTCTTTTACATAATATCTCTCTTTATCGTAGTGTTTTGCCTGCTCACTAAATTTCTACACATGAGTAGCTATATCATAAGCGTGCAGTCGCTTTCTATAAAAACACTTTACATCGCACCCCCCCCCCCCCCCAAGACCCTGTCATTTTGCTGTGTGTGTGTGTGTAATCTTCAGCGACTTTGGAACTTGTATCGGAATGTAACACAAGTGACCTGTGTGTGTAGCCGCTTGTTTTGTGCTGTTAACATATTGTTTTAATGTTGCTTTTAATGTTGTAGTTTAGCAAGGACAAACATGAAAAGAGGCCTGTGCGCCTATTGTTTTCATCATTGAGAAATAAAGTATTATTCATTCATTCATTCATTCATTCATTCTCTCTCTCTCTCTCTCTCTCTCTCTCTCTCTCTCTCTCTCTCTCTCTCTCTCTCTCTCTCTCTCTCTCTCACACACACACACACACACAAACATGCGCGCATCTCCAGGAGGAATAGATCCTCATGCGCCCTCCAGGCGCATTTGGATCTATGCCTCCTGGAGATGTTTGGAGCGCGCGCGCGCACGCACTAATACGCACACACACATCGACGCGCTTTCAGAAGAGCATGCAGGTGACCCGTGTTCTTAGTATATGATGTAGCTAGGTAAAGTCAACCTGCTTTCACACAAATTATTGCAAGACTGAAATTGTACTGTGAAGTTCTAGTTTTGTCACCATTTTCTCAAGCCTATGAAGCGAAAGTGAAACTCATATCACGTAAAATATAAAATTACGTAAAAACTAAAACTTACGTCATGACAAATGACGTTTGACAAATCAATGACGCGTATGCCCTGCGCCCCTTATAGAACTCACTGACGCATTGGCAGATCTGCGAGACTTTTTGAATAGGAGATAATTCAACATCAGAAGCAGGTCAAAGACAAAAGGTAGAGACCATTGACAGCAAGAACAGCTCTCATAAAGAATGGACTTTGTGGGTTATGGTTCATCCCATCTTGTTATTTATCCAGCTTTTTGTTTATTCGCCGTTTCGATTACGGTCAGTACATTAGAGTATAACAAGTTAGGCAATATCAACGACAGGACAATTCAACCGAATTCTGTTGAATGTTCCTGTCGTTGATATTACCTAACTTATCCAATTATTCACGTATTTTTGTGTAAAATTGATACCAACGGTATCACAGAACACATACATATTGTTTTGTTTGTTGTGTAACCCCCGAAAGCGTTTATTTATTGGCATTTGTTTGTTTAGAGGTTTGACTGAACGAAGATTAGGGTATGTTTGTATTGAGAAATGTGATTAGACAAAGACGTTTTGGGGGAAGAACGCTTTGCTCCACAAGTAACGTTGTCATCGCAACATGTAAGAAGTGAGTCTATTTATCACATGTTACATTGGTAACATGTGACAAGAATACTTCCGTTACCTTGAGGACGGACGACCAGGTGAAAAAGTCGAATAGAGCCAGGTCATTGAGAAAAAGTGTACAGAGACTGAAAGAAGACAAGACTGTTTGTCCACCGCTGATGAATTCCCATCGGCATGTGTACCGTATCTAAATTGAGCCGCGTGCCTCTTCTATATTTTTTGTGCGCCAGATTGTGAGAAGCGACAGTTCACAGGATAGTGATGATGCATAGTGAATTCATAATGGGCAGTTAAGGATTTACGGATCTATCGTTCTCCTTGGACCTACTCCTAACCGTTTAACTGCCAGGGCAAGGTAACGATACCGAGCTGAATCCTCATGAACCGCCGCAGTCTCTTGGGCTCATGATAATGTATGTCTCTTGCTAATCCTGCGTTCTTTATACCCATTTAAGTCCCTTCTATTTATAGAAGGGACCTTTTAGGACGGGTCGCGGTGGGGCGAATTTAATTGCATGTTCATGATGTCAAAGGCGAGCAGGCTAAACCTCTAACAATTGAAGTAACAAGATAAAAATTACGTCATGTCTAGTTATGCTAACCTCGCTGCTGAACGTACATTTAGCGCGAAGCGCCGTATGTGCGTATGCATGTATGTGCGTATGTATGTATGTATGTATGTATGTATGTATGTATGTATGTATGTATGTATGTATGTATGTATGTATGTATGTATGTATGTATATATGTATGTATGTATGTGTGCATGTATGTGTGTGTGTGCGTAAGTATGTAAACAAGAGAATCTCCGATATTTCTGTACACACAAGCTTGAAACTTGGCGAAATACTTTCTTAAGTGAATGGCGAAGAGAGCATCCGAGCATATTGTAATTGAATGTCTCATTGAAGACATAAACAACCGTTTATAGAAAGTCGGTTGACTCAGATTACAATCCGTAATTTTTGTGATATTTACTTGAACTTTTGCATATATCTAGTTTGGAGAAAGACATTGGATGAGTTTGTTAGCCAGCTTTGTATCCTTTCAACTTCTTTAGTAAAAATTAATTCTTCTCAGAAAAGAATTAAAACACTAAAAAACCTTTACTTCTAGAGAAAGTCAGAAGAGGCAACTCCGTCACCATGCAGACACTGACATAATACTCTAAATATGACGTCATTCTCTCTCTCGCGCGCGGCTCCCCCTCTCTCTCTCTCTCTCTCTCTCTCTCTCTCTCTCTCTCTCTCTCTCGCGTTCTCTCTCGCTTTCTCTCTCGCTTTCTCTCTCTCTTTCTCTCTCTCTCTCTCTCTCTCTCTCTCTCTCTCTCTCTCTCTCTCTCTCTCTCTCTCTCTCTCTCTCTCTCTCTCTCTCTCACACACAAACATGCGTATGTCCTGCGCCCCTTATAGAACTCAATGACGCATTGACAGATCTGCGAGACTTTTTTAGTAGTAGATAATTCAACATCAGAATCAGGTCAAAGATAAAAGGTAGAGACCATTTACAGCGAGGTCAGTTCTCATATAGAAGGGACTTTATGGGTTATGGTTCATCCCATCTTGTTTTTTGTCTGTTGTTGGTCCCATGTAGACCGTTGTTCTTCACGCGAAGTTTGTTTAATGTGCTGTCGTTTCAGACGCGCAATTCGTGATCATTTACAGAGGGTAAATTGATCAGAAATGTGAGAGTTACAATTTAGAGGACAATTTTAACGCATTCAAGGGGTCCTACAATTATAGCGTTGCCGGCGCAACGCCATACGACACTTCCGCAGCTATTGAGGCGGGGATCCTGTAGTGTGTTAAGACGGGAACGTTGAGTTCTTGAAGTTAACTTGCTTGCCTTTTTGATGAACTGTTGGCACAAGTATAGTATACAGATTAACGGAGCCTGATAGAAAGAACTGTGTGCTGTTCCGTAATTTTGGACCGTACTGCTGTAACTCTAATGACAGATTCAAATGATTTATTGCGACCTACCCCCGTACGTAACGCACTCACCACGCCAGGTCAGCTGTGCACGGACCGCTAAACTCACAGGCGTTCGACTACTAATTTTATAGAAACATGGTCCGTGTTTTGCTGCACGGCTGTAATTTGTAGAGACCCAAAATCACAGGTCATTAGTTATGCCCCCCCCCTCCCCCTGATTACGGCTTCCAGGTCCATATTCCTCTTGACATTCTAAGCTTTTGTACGTAAGCTGTCGCAGAGCCTTACTCGCCGTGTGGTGCTAGAGAGAGGTGAGAGCAGTACAACACTGACAATCATAACAAAAACAGAAACACGCTTAGAAGAGACAATTACAACACAATTCATTAACTTTACAAAATTGACTTACAGACAAGTACGTAATGGCTTACCCGTCTTTTCTTTTAGGATATTAAAACCCGAAAATATAATAAATCGGGGTGTAATTGTCTTTTCTAAGCGCGTTTCGTTCTTTGCTGGGATTTCCTTTTGCATTTTACACATTTGGCAGTCACCTTTTTTTGCCTGGATTACAGTGCATGACTGTTGAGTGTTAGAGAGTCGTGCCAACAGTGCTGCACTTCCATTTCGTAGAGTGGGGCCAGCTTTTCTAGGACAGTGCCTGATGCTTGCTTGCACTGACATCATTTGTTTAACCCCATCACTGCCAAGAAAAATGAACACAACCCAGCTGCAAAAGACATAAATCCTCTTGGATCTTTGTGGGGGCTCATGAGGATCTATGCGTTTTGTTGACACACTTTGTAAAGATGTTGCTGGAATGGCTGAGTCTTTTTGGCGTTGAATTAACAGAGTTCAACAATACTTTCGGCGTCCATTGGTAGTGAATGGTTAACTCGGATAATTTGCCTCAGTCTGAGGATACTAATTTAGTCTGTCTCTGTCAGCGAAAAACGTAGATGTTGATGAGCCCCATAAGTACTATTTCTTTCCCTGGTGCGTGCTGGCTGGATGAGCGAACGACTTCGTATCGTGTCGTGCCTTAACCCTTTGGCTGTCGGTAGCGGTTTTTGTCGCGATGATTTTTGTAGGTATCATCGCGACAAAAATCGCTACCGACAGCCAAAGGGTTAAACCCGAGTCTTATACAAAATTCATTTCTTACTTCTTGTTTATTTTAACCCATTCAGCCCTGACGCCCCACAGCAGGAGATGGGTCGACCATGATAATTCAAGGGTAGTGACAATTAGCTAATCTGGCATTACCCTTCAATTATCATGGTCGATCCATCTCCTGCACCTAGTGCATAGTCGTTAGATGACGCCTCCAAAATTTAGGAAATACTGCCTTCGGGCTGAATGAGTTAATGATTCGTGATTCTGCGCGTCAGCAATACTGCTCATATTCATGTCAGCGCCCTGTGGTGTGTATTATACCTATCTAGCATCGATCGATTAGTGTTAAATGTTTAAAGTGGTTCAGCCAGTCGCTGTTCTTTCTCGTCTTGACGTCAATGGCTCGGGGCATTTCGGGTCGAAACCTCTGGCCCAATCATAACCAGTGCAAACTGTATCAGACGAATCGATTGGTCCACCTAACCTGTACTACCTGGTGAGGCTCCAGAATGGATCCCCCAGGGTAGTCCGCGCTTATTGCGTCGTACTAATTAGTCTTGAGATACGGATGCTATAGTCTAATGCCTACTTTGCATTTTCTTTGCCTTTTTTGTTTAAATAAAGAGGTACGACATGCGTAATATATATATATAATTAAAATTAGAATAAAAAAACACACATATATATATATATATATATATATATATATATATATATATATATATATATATATATATATATATATATATATATATATATATATATTTTAATTCTCGATTTTGCCACACACAAAAATATAAAAAATAAAAATCTGTTGAACACTTATATCGTAAATATTATAACACTGCGTGTAGCACACCGGACAAAATCAAACTGAGGAAGAACAAAAATAATCATGCATGTTGAGAAGAAAGCCCAGAATATTTCCCAAAAGTTGTGAAACTTTGCCATGTGTGACAGGACTTGCGTGTGTACACGGCACCAGAGGAAGTGACGTCATGCTTGTATTTGCACGTGGTACTTTTTCGCATGAAGCGTTCGATAACTCGCGCATTACAAAAGCGCTCTCCAATGTTGTGTGTCAACACCAGCACGAGATAGAGATAGAGAGAGAGAGAGAGAGAGAGAGAGAGAGAGAGAGAGAGAGAGAGAGAGAGAGAGAGAGAGAGAGAGAGAGAGAGAGAGAGATGTATAAAAAGTTTAACCATTTAGTCCCTACCGGAATCCTACAGCAGCAGGCTGAAGGACCATGGTAATTTATTGGCGACAAGCTAATCTGTCACTACCTTTGAATTATCATGGTCCACTATGATTCATCACCTGCAAATGGTGCACAGTCGTTATAGCTGACACCTCAAAAATTGTGGAAATGCAGCGGTGTGGTTAAATGAATTAAGTTACGCAGGCTATACGACATGTCTTCATACGTTTAAAGGGCAGAATTTCCATGTAATGATCGATGACGATAATGTAAAAATTCACACTGGCATTCACGCACCGCTTGATAATGGCGACGTGGCCAGACAACTCTGCCTGTTTATGACAGTGTATGCGTGTCCTAGTCTGTGACTTTAGACCTTACGGCTCAAAGCTGCAATGTTCTAAATCACAAATGGTCAAAAATGTAATGAAACGCGTAAATTAACTCATTCAAGCACGGCATTTTCGCTGTAAACGATGCTGATAGCCTTGAATGACTTTAAAAGTTTTAAACTCCCAAGTAGTTGCGTGAAAGACGTCGTAAAAATCGTTTACTTATGCAGATTACTAGTGGAATTTTTTTAAAAACCGTTAAACATATGAGAAGTACTACTGTTGTTTTGTATTCACAGTTTTTAGTAACCCTTTCACCTCTAGTAAAACTGAGCATAACCCAAAGAGGTATAGATCCTCATGAGCCCCCGCAGTTGCCTCTTGTTGTAACCACTGTGTATCCACGTTTCTTTGACGGCCGGGGATCATTGAAATTAAATTTACAAAGATTTTAAAAAGACAGTGCGAATTCACTGACACTACAGTTGGTAACCTTCACGCTCTTTGTAGCTGACCTCATGTCAGCTCGCTATCAACAATTTAAATTAGACAGTGGGATACATCTTTGTGTCAATGGTACTTCGCCAATATCAATTTCACTGGTGCGCGGTAATGAAATATTCAGGTTGGTTGGTTAGTTCGGGTTTAACGTCCACAGCACCGAGGTGATCATGGACGGCCCTGACGGGAGGGTTATGGGGGACAGAGAAATCTATTGCCTATGGAATACGACCTCAACACTGATCAACTCAGGCGCACTCCAACTGTGCCACTTTGATTTACCAGGACCTTTCAACGGACATGCTATTGAACAAATCCGTTTTTTCCCCCTGGATTGTGAGTCCAGCTACCGGGGCCGGGACGGGATTCGAACCCAAGACCCGGCGATTCCCTTCGCTCTCCTGCTCCGACGTTTAACCGCCTGAGCTATTTCGGACTCTCTGAAATATTCACAGATTACATCCGTATTTGTAGTTGGGCCATTTCTGCGTCGGTCTTGTGAGAAATAACAAACAAACATAAAAGCTCTTCAAAATAACAAAGGCTTGTTATTCGATGCGCATTTCGTTCTGTCTTGGTTATTTCATTGCACTTTTACACCCTTTTCCTTCGCTAAAACGATTTGATTGGTGCACCGCCATGAAGTAATCACAGATAACCCACGGATTTGCCAAGGAGACATTACTGTCAGAAATAACAAACTTGGAAAGATCGAAACCCACTTCGGAATAGCATGGACTTGTTATAACCGTGTTTCTTGCCTGGTTGGTTATGGAACATTTTGACCCCTCCACTGTCGAAAGAAATTGGATACCACTCACCTGCAAGAGGTATAGAGCCTCATGAGACCCCGCAGTTGCGAAATCCGTGATCACTGTCAGCGAAGGGGGTAAGGCAACTGATGATCCTCGAAGTACGGTCTATATTTGTGTTCCGTGCTGCAATTAAATAATATGGTATAACGTAGACAAACAATGCACATTGAGATACGACACAACCAGTCTTGCAGTATCAACTGAACTCGGCCCAGATGCGTGCAGTACTGCGTGACTTTGAACCTTACGATTGAAGGCCTAAGGTCTAAAATAACAGACCGTCTAACAGCGTGCAGAAAGCATAATTACAATGAACTTGTGTGACTGGTTGTCTTCCTAGATTCTTTGCGCCTGTCGGCGCATCGAATCGAGGGAGACAACCAGTCTGCACTGAGATATGATATGATTTTGAGCTGCCTGATACTGGACATAGCCACTGAGATTACCAAGAGAGCTGTCGAGAAGACAAGTGCAAACTTTTTCATAGTTGGATTCAATGTTCAGAGTTTTTCACAACTTGCAAGTTCAGCACAAGACAAAACAATCAGATACAAGGTCGCATGTGAGAAAATGTCTTTACTCTACTCAAAACACTAGCGTAAATGTGGAATACTAACGGATACGCACCCATAAATACGGTAAATACCATATTTGTCATAGTCTGTGATTTCGAGCCTTACGGCTCAAGGCCGGAAAGTCCAATATGACATAACAGACAAGCATACATAATGATGTCAGTGTTTTTGTCGGTGTTTGTATTGTACTAAAATGTGTAAAACCTCTTCAGCGCAAGTGAACGCGGACTGTGTTTTGGAATCATTGTGATATAATACACTCAACTTCTAATATCACAAGCCGTCAACGGAGCATGGCTACAAACTGGTGTCAGCAAGATGCATATATCCTCATGAGCCCCCGCAACTGCGGGGGCTCATGAGGATCTCTGTCTCTTTCAATCTCAGTGTGTTTACTGACTAGCTTTTTCTCGACAGTGAAGAAGTAAAACGTTGCGAATTCTTGGATGTTTTTCAATCAATTACTCCAGCAGGTTTTCTTCCATACTATTCAAGCCATTGTTTGTTGAGGAAGCCTAACCAAAGAATCATCAGGCCGATGTCTGCCGCAGTCGGCCCGCGCACATTCGTGCGCGGGCCGACTGCGCCATACGTCGGTCAGACGGCCTTTCGTTTGCTGGGTGTCAAAGGAACTACTCCAAAGCTCGAACCTTAGCATCCTTCTCTGTTGGAAGAATAGCTGGCACAGTTTCGTCTCCTGTATGTTATATCATTAATATTGCATCGTTTGCTTGCATATAAGGTTGGCGTGAGCCCAGACAAGAATGACATTTCTGATTATCGATTGATTTTTGCACGGTGAGGAAACTAACATATAGTGTTTTGAAAGAACAGCTCGACAGGAGAAACCTTGCGAGAAAACACGTTCAGAATCCAAGCATACGGTACAGAAGAAAATAAATATTTGAGGAAAAGAAATGACTGACCCTACGATTGTCGTGTTTAACTCAATGCCACCTAAAGTAATTTCTCGACACTTTTTGGGTTGTTGTCATTTTCTTCTCATGCGCGAAGGTACACAAGAAATGCGCGATAATTCTTAGGCATGTGTGTGAGACTGACTTTCTCGCAGCGAACTGTGCATGCCTTGATGGTTTCAGCGTTTGAAAAGAGCCTGGCGGTGAGTGAGTGGAACATGGAACAAAGAGCACTAGCGTTTAGAGTGTACCAGTTGGTTAACCTCGTCACTGCCACGGCAAGACGAATGCTACCATCTGCAAGAGAATAAATCCTCATGTAAAATTAACCCATATTAGGTCACTTAGCACTAAATGATATTTGTTATTAAAGTGAAATAGAAAAGTGTTTTTTTGCGGAGATATTGGGGGAGTGGGGGGGGGGGGGGGAAGGGAAACACGTTTTGAGCTCCAAGCTCCAATGTCAAACTTGACTTGAGTGGCTGCTTACTTGACTCCGCCACAGTGGCTTATATTAAGCGGTCGTTATGCGGCAGTGCAGCAAAACGCTCAACATATGTTTTATGTGTCGCCATATGTGAATTGAAATAATATTGTATCACATGAGCGAGGAAAGTCCGCAGTTGTAAAGAAAAAACAATATGGGATGAACCATAACCCACAAAGTCCCTTCTATATGAGAGCTGTCTTCGCTGTCAAGGGTCTCTACCTTTTGTTTTTGACTTGATTATGATGTTGAAATATCTCCTGTTAAAAAAGCCTCGTAGATGTGCCAGTGCGCCATTATGAACTCTATAAGGGGCGCGTGAAGTGCATACTCGTCATTGTCATTACGTATTTTTTTGTTTTTACGTAATTTTATATTTAACGTGATATGAGTTTCTCCTTCGCTTCAAGACTTTGGGAAAATGGGGACAAAATTAGAATTTCACGGTACAATTTCAGTCTTGCTATAATTTGTGTGAAAGCATGTTGACTTTACCTAGCTACATGATATACTAAGTACACCTGCATGCTCTTCTGAAAGCGCGTCGATGTGTGTGTATGTATGTGCGTGCGCGTGCGTGCATGCGCGCGCTCTAACCATCCTCAAGAGGCATAGATCTTCATGCGCCCTCCGGGCACATGAGGATCTATGCTTCTTGGAGATGCACGCATGTGTGTGTGTGTGTGTGTGTGTGTGTGTGTGTGTGTGTGTGTGAGAGAGAGAGAGAGAGAGAGAGAGAGAGAGAGAGAGAGAGAGAGAGAGAGAGAGAGAGAGAGAGAGAGAGAGAGAGAAT
>BTPG01000007.1:72116281-72156281 GCA_036245525.1 Semisulcospira habei
CTGTGTGAATCAGCTGACGTGATCACTGTGTTTACTGCTGACGTGATCACACCAGACCAAATAACGCCTGCTACACATTCTTCGAGAACCATGAGACAATAAACTAATTGTTGTTGTTAATATAATAATAATAATGAGTATTTATATAGCGCTTAATCTTACTCAAAAGCTCTAAGCGCTTTACAATCTGTACACAAAAATAAAAAATACAATGACATATGCACATAACAAACAAAGCACAATGCCCGAACACACCACTTTTACAATAAACTAAACAACAATACATACATAATAATTTATATTCTAATTAACATTCAGTATAAACAAGGAGGATTGCAGAACTACAACTAAGGCATCAAACACTGGCAGTTATTCAAAGTAAAGCTTGAAGAGGTGAGTTTTCAACGACCTCTTGAAGTCAGAGACAGACTCACTGTTTCTGACCTCAAGAGGAAGTGTATTCCATAACACTGGGGCTTGATAAACAAAAGTGCGCTGACCAAATGTTTTAGTTTGGACAGAAGGTACACACAACTTCCGTTTATCAGAAGAGGAGCGGAGCTCACGAGAGGGTGTATACACATGCAGCAAAGAGGACAAGTATTCTGGGCTGGTGCCTGAAAGGCAGTTAAAACAGATTGACATAACTTTATATTGAATACGTGAGGACATTTTTATGACACCGTGCAAGTTACAAAAGGTACACAACACCTATGGAGTCCAGGTTTTCGTGAATTAAGATAATGTTGTTTGTTTCAATATTAATCTTAAGTACTGGACAGCCACTTGATATTTTCAAATTTAGATTTGAAGCAAAATGAGGCATTTTGATGCAAATTCGTTGTCACGGTTCAGTGCCTACATACTGTTGTCTACACCCCCCTCCCCAAAAAAAGAAAAAAAAAGAAAGAAAAGAAACCCAAAAAACAAAAAAAAACAAACAAACAAAAAACAACAACAAACAAACAAACAAACAAACAAAAAACCCAAAACAACTTGTTCTATTGAGCTTGGGAAAGAAAAGACGGAATAGCGGTTGCACTTGCACTGATGAATGCCAGGCAAATCTGAGTATACGTACCATACTTTGTGCAAGCTGTGGCGGCTGATATGATTTATATCATGTCCCTGATGCGTGTGCTCGCTTGATTTTATGGTTGCGGGTCATCTGTGTGCCGGTCTGTGATTTTGAACCTTACAGCTCCGGAGCCTTCAGGTCCATTTTCACAGAGGGACCATGTCAGTATTGTTCGCGGGAATAGAGCCGGGATGGAATATAAATTAACAGCAACAACCAGCGGCCTCTCTTGAAGAGAAAACAACACGCGTACATCATTGGCCATTGAATGCCCGAACGTAACTAGGTCAGTCATTATGTCAGCAGAGTCACCTCGGCGGGCGGCGGCCCAGTGAGCAAAGTATCTCGGTTGTGTGCGGGCCGACTGCGGCCTGAGTCGGCCCAAGAGACTTTGCTCACTGGGGGATTAGAGAAAAATAATTGCAGAGTCGCAGTACTGCGGTATTGATCATGGATGGAAGCTGTTGTGATGTAAATTTGGATCGTTGGTTGGGCCTTGGTAAACTGTTGAACTGCGGTGAGTCACGATCTCAGTTTTTTGTTGTTGTTTTTTTTTTTTTTTTTTTTTTTTTTGTGGACATAGCAACGTGACATGAATGAGCGCAGCTCCTGCGGAAACCACTGGGCCGCAAACCGCAGAAGCGGTGCTTTAGAGGCCTGCGCAGGAGATTCTTAATGTATTACTCTTATGTATTATTACACTTCAATTCTTTTAGTCGTGGCTAATTCAATCTCGGGAAATGTCAGAATTGAGAACACAGGAAACTTTACTTTCTTGTCAGCTTTAATTAAGATTTCTCTGCAGAAAAGTCAAGTATTTAACATTTAACAATCCGATTTTATAAAAGGAAAGTTTTTCTTTTTGTTAAAATAGTTTGTTCACTTACTTTTCTAGTGTCTGTATCTGTCTGTCTGTCTCTGTCTGACTGTCTCTGTCTCTCTCCGTTTCTCTCTGTGCCGGTGTGGAAGCGCAAAACACCTGAGTACATCTCCACTTTGTTCCGTAAGCCTGAGTCCAAGCTTGGCAACATCAGAAAGCTTTTCATAGTCACACAACCAAGGATCGATCTATACAAAACCAGTTTATCTCTCTCAGGGACACATATCTGGAGTACGCTTCCTGACTATGTAAAATCCGCCTCTTCGCTAGCCTGTTTTAAAAAGGGTCTCTGCAAGTATTCAGTGGATCACTAGTAGTGATGCCTTAGACTCAAGACTCAAGAAGACTTTATTGTTGCTGTGATAGAAAATAATACACAGCAAACATTGTCTTGTCACCGCAGGTGCTGTTCACATTCACTCACGGTGGTAGTAAAGCTCGCTGGTAAATGCTTCTATGTGTGCTTCCACGCTCTTCTGTGGAGTCAGTCAGAATAAAGACAACTTTGGCAGTGCGTTAGTCTGTGAATAATGTAGGATGGAGCCCGGAATAGCACATGTTTAGTAATTAATTCCACAGTTCATCTGCACGCTCTTCTTTGAATATATAGGCTGGCACGAAACAATTCCAAATTCCGACTATTGTACCAGATTAAGACGATGTTCTAGTCGGTACACCACAGCTATCACATAAAGTTGTCGAAAAAAATACATCATTGTTCCCTCGGAATTTGATGGCACAACACTGCCTGGAAAATACTAATAATAGGAGTTCAGTTGGCGTATTTTGCCGGAGCGGCCGGTCAGGAGATGGTGCATGGCCGCCATCTTGCCCCACTAAAACTACATGTATTACATGTCTCTTTCTATGCCGGCTCCAATTTATTCCCAATTAAGCTTGTTCTCATTTTCATGTATCATTTATACTAATTAGCTCCGTGTGTGTGTGTGTGTGTGTGTGTGTGTGTGTGTGTGTGTGTGTGTGTGTGTGTGTGTGTGTGTGTGTGTGTATGTGAAAGAAAGAAAAAATCCGACCACATCACTCTCCTGCTCAAGCTCCTTCCCTGACTCCCCATCCCCCAACGCATCCAATACAAGAGTCTGTCTCTCTGCTACAAATCCCTGAACAACTACGCTCCTGCCTATCTCTCCAACTTACTTCACCCCTACACTCCTCCACGCTCCCTCCGCTCCGCCTCCGACCCTCTCCGCCTCCTCATCCCCCCCCCCCCCAAACTCAGCACTTTCGGCCCCCGCTCCTTCTCAGTATACGGTCCATCTACCTGGAACACTCTCCCACTCTCTCTCCGTCAGAAACACTCGCTCTCCTCCTTCCAGTCCGCCCTCAAAACTCACCTCTTTCAACAGTTCTAGCACTATATCACCACACTCCCCACCGCAAGCTGACCGTCGTAATGTATTTTCACTATTTGTGTTACGTGAGTCATTGTCTAAAGCGTGCGCATGCGTGTGCGAGTTGTGAGTGCGCGCTTCGAGTTATAATTATTATAAGATAAGCGCATTATAAATACCGTAATTATTATTATTATTATTATTATTATTATTATTATTATTATTATTATGTGTGTGGGGGGGGGGAGGGGGTGTGGGGGGGGGGGGTGTGGGGGGGGGGGGGTGGTATTGGTGGTGGTGGATGCACATTTATATTCTATGTATATCTTCTTGTGTGTAGATAGTCTTGTAGTTTTTAGCAACGGCAGGACTGCAAAATGGCTGTGTCGACGATGTCAATGCCTTAACCGTTGTAAAATAAAGTTTCATTGATTCTCTCTCTCTCTCTCTCTCTCTCTCTCTCTCTCTCTCTCTCTCTCTCTCTCTCTCTCTCTCTCTCTCTCTCTCTCTCTCTCTCTCTCTCTCTCTCTCAAAGGCCGGAACTGCTCCGGAACAGAAGTCACAGCGGCCACCATACGGTTACTCCACACCAACCATGGCCCCCCCCCCCCCCCCCCCCACCCCATCTTCGTAGCAGACGGCCGACCGGTGTACCCGTATTCTAATCCCTCCGTATCTCCCCTGCCCCCAGGAGTGCCCCAGCTTAGTGAAAGTGACTGCGCAGCCTTGTTTTCTCTGCTGCAGAAATTCAGACCACGCGCCGGACATTAGGACACGAGTCTCTAGATTGACAGCTTGTGTTAGACAGTCATAGGACACACCCTTCTTATTTGACAGCGTGTATTTCAGACAGTTTTTGTTTTTGTTTTTTAGTAGTTTTCTCGCAGCCTTGCCAAAGTTCTATTGTGCGTGTTTCGTGGATCTTTTTGTGACATTAATCCTCGAGTCGAGTTGAATTAAGCTTTTTTTTTTTAAATCTAGAATTACATTTTCGACTTGAATGACTGCGGTTTTGTTCTGTCCGTAGTTAGCTGTGCTTGATTTCAAAGTCGCAGTGACTTTTTTGTTTTTTGTTTTGTTTTAAATTATAGAAGTCCATTTTATTTTGATGTGCTATTATTACTGTATTAGTAGTTAGGAACTGCAGCATCGGGCGAGCGTGCCTAGGTGCGCTTGGAAGTGTTTCTTTATTTTCTGATTCTTTCTACATAGCTGTCGAGCCTTTTATTTTGTATCTGACATTAACAAGCAATTCGAACTCGCAGCGGACTCTGACCACGAGAGTCAAAAACATTTAAATTTTGCTTTATTGTTGTTGCTGTTGTTTTTCCTACGTTTTCTTGTCGCTTTTTTTATTCATTTATACATTGACATTATTTTTTTTTTTTGGAATATTATTGCTACGTTTGTTCTGTTACCAACATGCCAAAATATAATGTAAAAACTGCCCCAAAACGACCCGATGATTTGAGAATTGGTCACCTCAACATTTACCATTTAGTTAATAAGGTGCCAGATTTGTCTGTGTTCTTGAACACGCCAACACATTTTCATGTTTTTGGTGTATCCGAGTCGAGGCTCAAAAGCACTGTCAGGGATAACTCTATCTCAGTCCCAAACTTCTCAGTACTCCGCAGAGATGCCTCAAGTCCCCAGCACACTGGACTAGCAGTATATATATACATGATTCGATAATTAGTAATGCTGCAATGATAATTTTTCATGATATGCTTTTGCAGCGTTTGTTAATGTCTTATATTGTTGTTTCATGACGAGCCGAAAGGCAAATTTCTGTCGTGCCTGGACTCGAACAGACAATAAAGTTGTATTGTATTGTATTGTATTGTATTGTATTGTATTGTATTGTATTGTATTGTATTGTATTGTATTGTATTGTATTGTAGTAACGTTAAACGACGACAGGACTTAGAGTCAGCCGAAGTTGAAAGTTTATGGGTCGAGGTGAAAACATCTAAATCCCCCTCAGTCCTGGTTGGCTTTATCTATAAAAATCCAGCAGCCAACTGGGACTGGTATGATGACTTCGTAGAAATGATGGATACAGTTAATCAAAGTAAAGATAACATTGTTCTTCTGGGCGACTTTAACATTGACCTACTTAAGCCCAAAGGGCACCATGCTGCATGGGCATCAACAACAGCCTTGTTCGGTTTAAAACAATTAGTTAAAAAACCCACTAGAACCACATATACATCCTCAACCTTAATTGATCACATTTACGTGACAAATGACGATACAATATCAAATGTGCAGGTTCCCTCCTTAGCTGTCAGCAATCATAACCCAGTATGTTGTAACGTCTCCATGAAACTAGACAAGCAAAAAACTAAAAGACATAAAACTATAAAATATCGCTTCTTTAAACACTTTAATAAAGACGCATTTCTGTGGGACCTGCACAATGCTCCGTTTACTGAGGTTTATGATCACCAATCTCCTGACAGTGCCTTGTCGTGCTGGATGGATCTGTTTCTCAGTGTCCTCAATAAACATGCGCCAATACGTGAAAAACGAGTTAAACATTCCACCATACCACCGTGGTTAACAGCGGATATCAAGCAGGCCATGTCATTTAGAGACAAACTGAAAAAAGAGCAAAAGTACGAAGAATACAAAAAACAACGCAATCGTGTCAAATATTTAGTTAGAGCGTCTAAGAAGTCTTTTTTCCAACAAATGATTCGAGACAAAAAGGACACGGCATCTGTTTGGAAAGCTCTGAACGTCATAACGAAGGGTAAATCAGCACCCGAAATCCCATCTCATATGTCAGCTGATATATTAAATAACCATTTCTTAACGACAGCCGAAATATTGGCATTGTCAGCTGCAAATAACAGTAAACCGTATGAAGTGCCGAGTTCTCTCAGAGAACACTTAAAAAAACAACTATATCAAATACTTTCACCATCCCTGATATTACAGTTGCGGAAGTCGGCAGATATATTTCTAGCATGCCCAACAAAAAGTCTGCTGGCATTGATGGTATTGATAATGAAACCCTAAAAATCTCATTACCGTATACAGTAGAATCACTAACATATTTTCAACCTTTGCATAAAGCAAAGTACATTTCCAATCATTCTTAAAGAAGCAAAGGTAATCCTAATCTCTAAATCTAAAGATCTTGAAGATATTAATAACTATCGTTCAATCTCTCTTCTGTCAGCTTTGTCAAAACCCCTTGAAAAGCACATTCAAAAACATCTCCTTGATTTTCTTGGAAAAAGGTAAATTACTTAATATTTACCAGTCTGGTTTTAGACCGAAACATTCTTGTCAGTCAGCACTGACACATATTGTAGTCAGCTGGCTGGAATCAATCAATAAAAGCCTGATGTCAGGAGCAGTTTTCTTAGACCTTAAAAAGGCGTTTGACCTTGTGGACCATGACATTCTCCTAAATAAGCTAACCGTTTATCACTTGGACGCAACCGCTATAGCATTCTTCCGATCATATCTCGAAGACAGAAAACAAATGGTGTACGCCCATGGAAGATACTCTAAGCAAGGAAATGTAAAATACGGCGTCCCCCAGGGATCGTTTTTGGGCCCTCTTCTATTCATATTATTTATTAATGATCTACCGTTGCATATCACTAATTCTGACGCTAATTGTAATCTATTTGTTGACGATACGAGTCTTCATGTTTCTGGCAAAAAAACGACGGACATTAGCCATAGTTTACAATGCAGTCTCAATGAGGTATCTGACTGGTGTAGACAGAACCATATGGTTCTTCACCCAGCAAAAACAAAGAGTATCTTAATCGCCACGCGGCAAAAACATCAACGCCGACTACAGCCATTACAATTACAATTAAACGCTGAACCTGTTGAACAAGTCACTGAGCGTAAATTCTTAGGAATACATGTTGATGAACAACTGTGCTTGGAGACCCATATAAATGATGTTTGTAAGACTATTGCTAAAAACACTTTCTTATTGTCCTAGCTTAGACATGTAACGGATACAAATACCCGTAAATTGTTTTTTCATGCTCATATAAAGTCCCATGTTGATTATGTCTCCACAGTGTGGGACGGCTGCAGTGATGTCCACATGAAGAGATTAAACTCCATATACAAAAGAGCTGTAAAAATGATAGATAGACGCCCCATCCCTACCACAGACAAATTTAGACATTTAAACATTCTCGGTCTGCGTCAGCAACTTACATTAAACAAATGCGTCTATATGCATAAGATACTGAATAATATGACACCCCAGTATCTAATCACTAAATTTATATCTCACCAAGAACGTGAACGGACCTCAAGAAACAATACCTTATCCCTACCACTGCCAAGAATTGACCTTTTTAAAACTAGTATGTCATTCTCTGGTCCGTTTGCTTGGAATTCTATCCCTGCACATTTGAAAACTATTACCTCAACAGGAAGTTTTAAAACAAAACTTTTTGATTATCTGATGAGTCAGACTTAGTACGTTTCTCAGGTACTGTAATATTTCCTGTACCTCATGTATTTCATACAGATGGTTTTTATATGTGTGTGCGCGCGTGTGTGTGTGTGTGTGTGTGTGTGTGTGTGTGTGTGTGTGTGTGTGTGTGTGTGTGCCGACGGTGTGCTCGTGTTTGTTTGTGCTTGTGGGTGTATGTGTGAGCGGCGCGCGCGCGTGCGTGCGTGTGTGCATGTGTGTGTGATGAGTATTATTATTTTTTTTTCTGTATATAATGATGCTCTCTCTCTCTCTCTCTCTCTCTCTCTCTCTCTCTCTCTCTCTCTCTCTCTCTCTCTCTCTCTCTCTCTCTCTCTCTCTCTCTCTCACACACACACACACATATGCGTGCATCTCCAAGAGGCATAGATCCTCATGACCATGTATGCCTCTTGAGGATGTTTGGAGCGCGCGCATGCACGCACGCACACACATCGACGCGCTTTCAGAAGAGCATGCAGGTGTACTTAGTATATCATGTAGTTAGGTAAAGTCAACCTGCTTTTACACAAATTATAGCAAGACTGAAATTGTACCGTGAAATTCTAGTTTTGTCACCATTTTCCCCAAGTCTTGAAACGAAAGCAAAACTCATATCACGTTAAATATAAAATTACGTAAAAACAACAACAAAAAATACGTCATGACAATGACGAGTATGCACTGCACGCGCCCCTTATAGAGTTCACTATGGCGCATTGGCACATTTGCGAGGCTTTTTTAACAGGAGATATTTCAACATCAAAATCAAGTCAAAGACAAAAGGTAGAGACCCTTGACAGCGAAGACAGCTCTCATATAGAAGGGACTTTGTGGGTTATGGTTCATCTCATCTTGTTTTTTGTTTACAACTGACGGACTTTCCTCGCTCATGTGATACAATATTATTTCAATTCACATATGGCGACACATAAAACATTAGACAGGCTAACATAAGGATATGTACCGTCTCCGCCACCACTGTTGAGCGTTTTGCTGCACTGCCGCATAACGACCGATTAATATAAGCCACTGTGGCGGAGTCAAGTAAGCAGTCACTGAAGTCACGTTTGACATCGGAGCTCAAAAGGTGTTCCCCCCCCCCCCCCCCCGATATCTCCGCAAAGAAACACTTTTCTATTTCACTTTAATAACAAATATCATATAGTGCTAATTGACCTAATATGGGTTAATTTTACTGAACTCCTATGATTTGCTGATTTTGCTGTACAGTGGTAACAATTTGGTCAAAATTCAACAAGCCATTTTAAATAGCCTTGGCAAACGGGGAGACTTCAATATCAAGGTCAAGCATGCCGACTTCTTGAATGTCTGCACTGTTTTAGGTTTGAAAACTTAGCTTCACTTGAAAATGGATCTTTGTTGCACTAAACAAATACATATAATATCAGAGGCACATTATTTTATGGATGTTAGATCAGTCATTTCATAAAAAAATTCCCAAATTTTACGACTGTACCGCAAAACTGGTAATTTTTTCGAATTTCTTGAAAGCAAATTGTGTATTAGGTCAACTGGCACTGAAAGATATTTGTTGTTGGAGTGGTATAGAAAATTGGTTCTTTGCGAAAATATTTGCGCTCTGATGTCAAACAAGCTATACAAAGTATGTGGTATCGCACCCCTTCTAGGGGAAAAAATATGTGGACTAAAGGTAATATACTTTCACAAATTCTTTGTATGAAATATATAAACTTACGCTTGACCTCCCTTTTTACAAAATAACTCACGAGTACGCAATTCGACGGATAAATGCTGGCTATAACGAGCTGAGTACCGGTCGAGCTGAGTACTCGTGATTTATTTATCAGGTATACTTAAATCTGTATATTTTTATATCTACGTTGTTTGTTCCTGTAAGAGATAATTTCACCCCTTCGCTGCCACTGATCACGAATTTCGCGTCCGAAACCAATGCACAATGACCGCCATTTTCGTACAGTACACGATGCAACTCGGATCAAAAATACTTCGGCATGAAGAACACAGGACTAACACAAGAGACATAAATCCTCATGAGCCCCCGCGACTGCGGGGGCTCATGAGGATTTATGTCTCTTGCAGATGGTAGCATTCGCCTTGCCGTGGCAGTGACGAGGTTAACCAACAGGTACACTCTAAACGCAAGTGCTCTTTGTTCCATGTCCCACTCACTCACCGCCAGGCTCTTTTCAAACGCTGAAACCATCAAGGCATGCACAGTTCGCTGCGAGAAAGTCTCACACACATGCCTAAGAATTATCGCGCATTTCTTGTGTACCTTGGCGCATGAGAAGAAAATGACAACAACCAAAAAAGTGTCGAGAAATTACTTTAGGTGGCATTGAGTTAAACATGACAATCGAAGGGTCAGTCATTTCTTTTCCTCAAATATTTATTTTCTTCTGTACCGTATGCCTGGATTCTGAACGTGTTTTCTTGCAAGGTTTCTCCTGTCGAGCTGTTCTTTCAAAACACTATTTGTTAGTTTCCTCACCGTGCATTTTCCCATGAAACATTACAGTATCAATCGATAATCAGAAATGTCATTCTTGTCTGGGCTCACGCCAACCTTATATGCAAGCAAACGATGCAATATTAATGATATAACATACAGGAGACGAAACTGTGCCAGGTATTCTTCCAACAGAGAAGGATGCTAAGGTTCGAGTTTTGGAGTAGTTCCTTTGACGAAGACACAACACCCAGCAAACGAAAGGCCGTCTGGCCGACGTATGGCGCAGTCGGCCCGCGCACGAATGTGCGCGGGCCGACTGCGGCAGACATCGGCCTGATGATTCTTTGGTTAGGCTTCCTCGACAAACAATGGCTTGAATAGTATGGAAGAAAACCTGCTGGAGTAATTGATTGAAAAACATCCAAGAATTCGCAACGTTTTACTTCTTCACTGTCGAGAAAAAGCTAGTCAGTAAACACACTCCGATTGCAAGAGACAGAGATCCTCATGAGCCCCCGCAGTTGCGGGGGCTCATGAGGATCTATGCCTCTTGCTGACACCAGTTTGTAGCCATGCTCTGTTGACGGCTTGTGATCTTAGAAGTTGAGTGTATTATATCACAATGATTCCAAAACACAGTCCGCGTTCACTGGCATTGAAGTGGTTTTACACATTTTAGTACAATACAAACACCGACAAAAACACTGACATCATTACGTATGCTTGTCTGTTATGTCATATTGGACTTTCCGGCCTTGAGCCGTAAGGCTCGAAAGCACAGACTATGACAAATGTGGTATTTACCGTATTTATGGGTGCGTATCCGTTAGTATTCCACATTTACGCTAGTGTTTTGAGTAAAGACATTTTCTCACATGCGACCTTGTATCTGATTGTTTTGTCTTGTGCTGAACTTGCAAGTTGTGAAAAACTCTGAACATTGAATCCAACTATGAAAAAGTTTGCACTTGTCTTCTCGACAGCTCTCTTGGTAATCTGGCTATGTCCAGTATCAGGCAGCTCAAAATCATACCATATCTCAGTGCAGACTGGTTGTCTCCCTCGATTCGATGCGCCGACAGGCGCAAAGAATCTAGGAAGACAACCAGTCACACAAGTTCATTGTAATTATGCTTTCTGCACGCTGTTAGACGGTCTGTTATTTTAGACCTTAGGCCTTCAGTCGTAAGGTTCAAAGTCACGCAGTACTACACGTATCTGGGCCGAGTTCAGTTGATACTGCAAGACTGGTTGTGTCGTATCTCAATGTGCATTGTTTGTCTACGTTATACCATATTTAATTGCAGCACGGAACACAAATATAGACCGTACTTCGAGGATCATCAGTTGTTTTACCCCTCTGGAACAGTGTCTTGCTAGTGCCCTCGAGCAATTTGGAGACATTCATTTCCTAATGTGTGGTGATTTTAATGGTAGAACTGGGGATTTGCAGCCTAATCCATATTTGTGTTAGCTTGATCTTGATGAAACGCTACTAACTAATACCGCTCTATTTGAACCTTCACGGTTTACTGAAGATATGACTGTAAATACATTTGGAAGAAAACTATTAGATTTGTGTACATGTTTTGAACTGATGATTTTGAATGAGTTCTGTAGCCCTTATCTCTCCCACTGGTTGTAGTATTAATGATTATTTGGTTGCATCTCCTGACTTTATTTGTTTGTGTGACAAACTTGAAGTTGGCGCTGGTCCTTACTGTGTCTTGTGTATGTGTATCACCTCACAACGATGTTTCTGATGACGATACGCAGTGTTTTTCATTTGATAAGATTATCTGGGAAACTGCTAAGGCCCAAACGCTCAGCGACAGTTTAGCTGCTCGTGCATTCCAGGATGCTCTTGTAGCTGCTACTGCTGAGATCGATCATGATATTAATAGTGCATTAGACATTTTCACAGGTGCTATCAAAGACGCTGCTAGTTGTGTGACAAAACAATTTCATTCCTCCACAGGCAACACACACAAAACAAACACCGCTAGTCACCCTTGGTTTGACCAGGAATGCAGAAATGCAAAAATGAGAACGCGTAAAGCCTTACGTACATACACAAAAAACAAAACCATGGAAAATAAAGCAAGGTTTGTTAATGAGAGAAAACAATACAAGAGATTAATTAGAGCTAAAGAAGTTAATTTTAAGAGGGAAACTGTTGACAAAATTCTTGAGTATAGACATAACACTCAGGCATTTTGGAAAGAAATAAAGAAATGGAAAAGAAAACGTCGTTTAAGAAACAATATAACAAAGAAGCAGGGGTTTGATCACTTCTCTAGCATTCTAAATTAAAACATAGCACAGTAAGAGAATAATGATGATGTATTTTTATCAGAAGACTCTGAGTCTGATGAAGCCTTATTTCATGACGTAGATATTAACATAGAAGAAGAAGAAGTTATTGCTGCTTTAAAACATGCCAAAGCAGGAAAGGCCCCCGGGCCGGATGAAATTATAAATGAAGTTCTTAAAGTCTCCAACCCAGCTATCATCTCCTTTCTCACTAAGTATTTTAATGCTTCATTCAACAAAGGATTGTTCCCCAGCGAATGGTCTAAAGCTATTATTTTCCCACTTCACAAGAAAGGAGATGTAAATAATCCAGATAATTATCGTTATATTGCTCTGATTAGCTGTTTTAGTAAACTGTATACCTACATTTTGAACAGAAGGCTAACAGACTGGGCTGAGGAACATAATATTCTGTCTGAAACGCAAGCCGGGTTTAGGAAATCCTATTTTAATGTGGACCATATATTTACACTTAATGCTATTGTTCAAAAACAACTTCTACAAAATAAGAAAGTTTATGTGGCTTTTGTTGACTTCCGCAAAGCCTTCGATACTGTTAAAAGAGGCGTGCTTTGGAATATTTTACTGAAGGCTGGAGATGCTTTCAGCTATGAAGGCAATGTATGACTCAGTGAAATTTTGTGTTATAGACAGCCGGAATTGTACAGCGTTTTTTGAGTGTTTTCAAGGTTTAAAACAAGGATGTTTAGCATCGCCGACATTGTTCTCCTTTTTGATTAACGAGCTTGCTGTGTTCATTATTTAAAATAGTAAACATGGCTTCCAACTAAAAACCGATGCAGCAGAACTGTTCTTGTTGATGTTTGGAGATGACATTGCATTGTTTTCATCAACCCCCAATGGCCTTCAGACTCAGCTGAACAATTTATACAAAGAAGCATCTAAACTTGGTTTGTCTGTTATCATAGACAAGACAAAAATAATTGTGTTTCGAAATGGTGGGTATTTGTCAAAATATGAAAAATGGATTTACGGGGGAACGAGGGTAGAAGTTGTCAATATGTATAAGTACCTTGGGTTAAACTTTACCACACGTGTGAGTTTAAATACATCTGTCGATGACTTAGTCACTAAGGCAAAAAAATTTTTAATCGATATTTTCTGTATGTTGAAGAAAATCAACTGCGCTAGTCCCGATGTTTTTTTCAAACTGTTTGATGCGCAGGTTGTCCCAATTTTGTTGTATGCCTCGGAAATTTGGGGTATAAACGAGTGTGCCGAAATTGAAAGAGTCCATACATTTGCATGTAAACGTTTTCTTAATGTCAACTTCCGCACACCGAACCTGATGGTTTATGGTGAACTTGGTCGATATCCCCTGTCAGTATTAACGTCAGTAAGATGTGTTTCCTACTGGCTTCGACTCTGTGCTTTACCTGTTACTACATTTGCAAGTATGGCTTATCATATGCTTAAGGATTTAGACGATAATGGGAAAGAAACATGGGTGTCAAAGATAAAGAATTTGTTTTTCGAAATGGGTTTGGTCATGTGTGGATTTCACAAGGTGTTGGAAACAGGAATGCTTTTATAACAAGTTTAAACAAAGGATGGTTGATTGTTCCAAGCAAAACTGGTCATCAAAGCTTTCTGAGAGTGAACGTTTTACTGTGTCGTAGTTTTAAATATACACTTGTCCAAGAAAATTATTTTGAACTGGTTAAGCCAACCTATGTAAAAAATCTATACATTAAATTTATACTTGGCATAACCGAATTGCAAAGTAGCAAACAAAGATATAGTACTGCCAATGCTGTAACGAAAATGTGTCCATTGTGTGCCAAGGCTGTGGAAGATGAAATTCACTTTATGTTTTATTGTCCATTCTATTATGAACTGCGTGTCAAATACCTATATAAGTTTGACCTTATGGAACTCAAAAAGAAAGAATTGTGTATCATAGACACTACTAACCCGCAGTCTATTGCCGATTTAGCAAGATTGTATTCAATGCATTTAAACTCCGTAGCAGCATGCTTGTATGATTCCACGTGCAAACTGTGGTTCTTACTCCGACCTGGTTTGTGTAGTACACGGCTGTGGCCTGGATTTGGATACCGCATTTTACATGTAGGTCAAAAGTGGTTATTATGTGCTGGCGTAGATCGAATGGAAATGTGTGTATGTGTGTGTGTGTGTGTGTGTGTGTGTGTGTGTGTGTGTGTGTGTGTGTGTGTGTGTGTGTGTGTTGATATAAACATCGCCATATGGCTTTTATGTACACCTGAATTATAAATTATGTAATGTCTCACTCCATTGTATGGACATTTTTGTCTGAACAATAAACTGTCTGAGGCTCTCTCTCTCTCTCTCTCTCTCTCTCTCTCTCTCTCTCTCTCTCTCTCCCCTCCCCCTCCCCCCTCTCTCTCCCTCCCTCCCTCTCTCTCTCTCTCTCTCTCTCGCTCCCCCCCCCCAACTCTCTCTGTGTCAAGGACAGGTTCATAAAGATGGGCTTGCGCACGTCTCTCTCTCTCTCTCTCTCTCTCTCTCTCTCTCTCTCTCTCTCTCTCTCTCTCTCTCTCTCTCTCTCTCTCTCTCTCTCTTTCTCTAGCTTTGCTATGTTCCGACACTTGGGTGTCAAGTCCACACGTGCATAACTTATAGATCGTTAAAAACTTTAATGAAAGTGTATTCTTGGCTGATTTAGCCACAGCACGGTTCATCGACGTGGTATAACGATAGTGACCCAAATAAAGCATTAGATCTTTCTTGGTGTGCTGAACAAACACGCGTCTCTGAGACAAAAAAGAGTGAAATACGCTACCGTTCTACCATGGCTGACTGCGGATCTGATTGAGGCCAGAGACAAGCTGAGAAGAGAGAAGCGGTTTACTGAATAAATAACACAGCGTAATCGTGTTAAATATATGGTTTTAAATGCAAAGAGATATCTTTTCGATAAAGTAGTTAAACAAAGCAAAGACTCATCCACTGTATGGCGTGCCATTAATTTAGTAACTAGAGGTACAAATAAAAATAGTGCGCCTTTACCACCCGCACCTCACTAAAAACAGGTTTACCCACCACTTCATCTCAGTAGCGGAATCGTTAATCCCAACAGGAAATAACTCATGTGAGTATGTTTGTACAAACGCGCTAGTAGACAACTGTAACCGCAAAATACGGACAAAGAACCATTCATGATACCGCCTATAGCAGTCCACGAAGTGGGTAAATTAATTACCTAGATGGAAAATAAAAAGTCATCCGGGCCTGATGAGATCAGCTCAAAAATACTCAAGACATCTCTTCAATTTATCGTCGAAAGTATTACATATATTTACAATCCCTGTATAAACCAAAACTGTTTTTCGCATTTAAAGACGCAAAAGTGATACCCATACCAAAATCAAAAGATCTGAGTGAAATCAACAACTTTCGCCCCATATCACTATTACCTGTTTTGTCGAAGCCTTTAGAGCGGCACATCCATAAGCATCTATCTGAATACTTAGAAAACCGAAATCTCATCCATTCACTGCAGTCAGGCTTCAGACCGAACCATTCCTGTCACACTGCCCTGATACAAATGGCATATACCTGGTTATTAATGATTCCAAACTAACAGGTGTAGTGTTCTTAGACTTCCGTAAAGCCTTTGACATGGTGAACCAAGACATACTTATAGAGAAAATTTCCTTATATATTAAAAGCGCAGCCGTGTTTTTCAAATCCTACCTAGAAAACAGAAGACAAAAAGTTCTCCTTAATGGTGCCTACTCTAGTCACTGCGTAGTCAAGCATGGCGTGCCCCTGGGCTCTATTTCAGGCCCTCTTTTAGTCTGTTTGTTCATTAACGACCTTCCACTCACAATTAGCGATGATAGTGTTGCATTCGATATGTTCCCTGATGATGCTGCGATACACACTCCCAATAAGGATTTGTCAGTAATTGACACGCGCCTACAAAACACATTACAGGACATTGTCAGCTGGTGTAGTAACAATTCCACGATCTTAAACCCTGCAAATACTGACTGTATGGTTGTAAGTACCCTCCAAAAGCACCAGCTTGGCTCTCTCTCACTCAGCTTGTCCCTTCAAGGCAAATCTATCAGACAGGTAACGGAACATCGTCTTCTCGGTGTTACTGTATATAACCAGTTTAAATGGCAATATCATTTTAGTAACATATGTAAGACAATATCAAAGAAACTGTTTATTTTATCCAAGTTAAAACATATAGCGATGTAGAAACACGAAAAATGTTCTTCAACGCCCACATCAGGTCACATATAGGTTATGCTTCTACGGTGTGGTATGGCGCAAGCAAGGTCCAGTTAAATAGGCTGAACTCTCTTCATCGTTCAGCCGCCAAGCTTATCCTTTCAGATCCTAACTCAACAACGGATAATAAATTGAAAACCTTAGAAATTATCCCCTTGAAAAATCATTTATTATACAATAAGGGAATAACGATGTTCAACGTATTGACAAACTCCCCGATTATATTAAGACAATTTTTTCCCTCCCGGCATCAACATACTCCAGATCAAAGCAGTCCATTACTGTGCCACGACCTAGAATCGATCTCTACAAGACAAGTTTAGCGTTCTCGGGTGCTAGCATGTGGAACACATTGCCCCAAAATGTCACAACATCAACAACGCTTTCGTCTTTTAAAACCGGTCTCTTCAAGTGCCTCACTTAATGGTGTAATCGTAAGATTTTCACAGCAGCCAACACCTGCAGTGTACGATTTCCCCCTTTCTAACTCTTCAATTCAGTTATATCTGCAGCTAATACAAGATACTAATACTGCAAGTATTGTATGTGTATGTGTGTGTGTGTGTGTGTGTGTGTGTGTGTGTGTGTGTGTGTGTGCGCGCGCGCGTGCGCAGACGCTTGTGAGTGTGTGTTTGTGCCGCTGTTTATGAATGTGTGTAGGGATATGTACACTTTTACAACTGTGTGTATGTGTGAGATTGTGCGGGTGTGCGAACGCCTGGACGCGTGTTTCTATGTTTATTTCCACTTCTTCAACAATTTTTTAACGTTTATATTTCATTATTTTGTTCGTTTTATATTTCTTTTTTTCCCAATTTAAAGATAGTATTTGTGATTTGCGCACTATATGTAAAATATATTAGCAACGGCAAGTTCGAAAAAATGGTTTCACCAAAACCTTTACCGTTGTAAAATAAAGAATCATTGTCATTGTCATTCTCTCTCTCTCTCTCTCTCTCTCTCTCTCTCTCTCTCTCTCTCTCTCTCTCTCTCTCTCTCTCTCTCTCTCTCTCTCTCTCTCTCTCTCTCTCTCTCTCTCTCTCTTTCTCTCTCCCCTTTATCCCCCTCTCTCCCTCTGTGAACGACAGGTTCATAAAGATAGGCCTGCGTACGTGAAGCCTCTTTCCTTTAAAAATCAAGCCAATCAAACAGTCAATCAATCTCTCTGCATTTATATTTCCCTTTCGGATTCCCGTTTCTGGGTGAGCCCCCCTCCCTACCCCTCTTCCCCAGCCCCCCTCCAGACATCAAACAGAACACGCAGTAAGTGCTCTGACCAGCTCACCTTCAGGTTCACGACTTGCATGTAGTTGAAATCAGCATCAGACTTCGTTTTTCTACCCTCAGAACTACACAAAAGGCATAGATTTTCATCAATCCCTGCTGCCGCAGGGTCTCGTGAAACTCTATGCCTTTTGCTGACCACGCTATGCCCAAGCAGTTCCTCAAACCACGGATGTCAGTTCAGATTAAGCGAACTGTACATGTAGAACAGACTTTGCTGAGCGCGTGCGTCATTGGAAGCCATGTCAATAAAAACTACAATTCTCTCGGGCTCCAGAGGCAAATATTAACTGCGCCTTTCTGCGGCTTCAGCAATTCTGTTACTAATTTTAGAAAACTTACATTACATGGATCGTTTCACATGCTTTGTCCACACTCCAAGACAACACTTTTCACTTAGTTTTGTTAATTTAAAATTGATTTCAGCCGAAGATCTCGGCGAAATGTTTTGATGAAAACAAAGTGCAGATCTTTACAAAAACTTATTTTTTTCGTTACTAAAAACAGAAATCTGCTTCTGGCTGTTCTTAATTTAGGACAAAATGTTTAGTGCATTCATAGCACAATGGAGTTTTCTTTTTGAACGTAAGGTAATTGGATTTGTCAACATTCGACAAGATTTAGGTGGGGCAATATAACATGACGTCGCGCAGCCACAATAATATGACATTTTACATTTTTAGTTTAGTTATGTTTCAAATGTATTAATTTTTGCTGGAATGTGAATTTTGGGCCTTACTGCTTTAGTGGCGAGCTCTAAAATAACGCACAGGATGACGTATTTCATGTTTATTTTTATGTATAAGTAACGAATAATGATGACCATGATTGCTACGTTGATGACGACGATGATGATAACGATAGCCTTGATGATGACGAAAATGACGACGTCGATATTGATGATTATTTTAACCCCTTCACTGCCAGTGGACGCAGACTGTGTTTCTGAAATCTTTGTGACTTCAACGCCAAAGAGCTCCAGCCGTCCAAGGAACACGGATACAAAGTGGTGTCAGCACGAGGCATAGATCCGCATGAGCCCCCGCAACTGCAGGGGCCCATGCGGATCTATACCTCTTTCCGTTGGACTGTGTTGACGTTTTCTCGGCAGTTAACGGGTTAATCTCTGTTTCAGACGAGAAAAGAAGGAAGCGGCGTTGGCCCAGCTCGTTGATCAGCTTGGCGTGCCGGAGGACACGTCGTCTGTCAAAGTATGGACCTTCCTCCTCAACGGGAGGCCAAACAGTGTCGTGTTCCGTAAGTTCGGCTCAGTCCTCGTTTGATTTCTAGAAATACATTTAGATTCATGCATTAGCGCCGAATGCATCTGAGTGTTGTTCGATCGCTTTGGCATTGGAGGTGCATCAGAAATAATTGAAACTGCACAGCAAGATTTGTCATACTTGTCTACGTGTACAATAATGTATTATTACATGAAAATGAAAAGTGAACACTTTTACTACCAGGGAAAACTGAACGACACAACTCAACTGCACGAAACAGAGTTCCTCATGCGTCCCCGCAACAGCGATGACCCATGATGATCTATGCCTCTTGTAGATATCATTGTTCCTTGTGCGGATGATGCTGTGTGGCTTTGAAATAGCAAAAGTTCAGAAACACAATCTACATTTACTGGCGCTTACAACAATATCATACGTCTCTTTTCTGAGTCAGTCTGTTTTTGTTACAACTCGTGGTGGAACCGGCATCCTGCACAACAGGCTTTGGCTGTTATCGTAGTTAAAGTTTTGCAGCAACAAAAATCCCCACAATGTAGCCTTCAAGTAAACAAAAGTCCCTCGGGCCGGCATGGGCTGCAGTCGATGACGGCCAGAGGAGCTTTAGTTCAGCTGACTACTTGACTGATGTTGTGTGCATAGTTCTCCCAGACCCGCCACGTCCTGTTTATCATTGTGAAAAAGAGAAGCTTCAGGCTTAGTAATTGCTATGCTCCGACACTTGGGCGTCATAATTCCGTGCTGTGATAAATCACGTGACCGAACTACCTGAGGTAAAATAAGACTGCCCAGTGACAAAAGGGCCTAAGGCCGACGTCGGCCGATGTTGGTCTGCTGGTGAGTGGGTCCGCGGCGGCCGATATTGGCCTGAGGAACTACTGCTTATTGGGTGTTTTATCCAGCACTTGACGTCGCGAGTTGTACACAGACATGTCACAGTAGCCACAAAGCCAGAGGATTTCCTCGGTCTGATGATATAAATGAGATCAGTTAATCTCTACCCGGTACTATACCTGAGCCACTGTGGCCGAAGAAGCACATGAGAGTGCGTGCCGAGTTTTGGAGGTAGGGCTGGTTAACCTTTTCATCGTGATACTCTACTGCAGGACATACATTTGACCATGTGTGTTATTTCAAGGGTAGTGCCATAATAGCTTGGCGCCCTGAGGCGCCAAGCTATTATGGCACCACCCTTGAACTAAAAATGTCGATCTATCTCCTAATCTGTAATTTAGCCTTATAATACACAAATGTGAATAATGCCAGCCTCAGGAATGGGAATGGGTTAAGGAACTGTAGTGTTTTGCGAACAATCAGAGCGCGGGAGTTGCGGGAACGGTGAAATAATGGCTCGTCCTTCATTGCCGAGAAAAAAGTGCACACGATTCAGCTGCAAGAGACAAAGGTCCTCATGAGCCTCCGTGGCCCGGGGGTGGGGGTAGGGGAGGGGGGGGGGGGGGGGTTGGTGGGGGGGGGGGGGGTTGGTGGGGGGGGGGGGGGGGGCTCAAGAGGACACGTTGTATCCATGTTCCTTGGACGGCCGGCGCTCTATATAAAAAAAAAAAAAAAAAAAAAAATTCGTCCACTGGCAAGTAAGTAAAGGAACTGCAGTATTATGTAAACAATCAACGAGTGTGGGCGGAAACAGCTTAAGGAACGCTGCCGATAGAGGGCAAAAGCAGATATGTCCATTTTTCAGGAAAGCGAGATTTTCAGTGAATAACAACGAAAATCTCGCTTTTCACAAAAATGGACGTACTGTCTTTTGCCACATAACGGAAGAATGGTGGTTTGAAAAGATCCCAGTGAACAAAGAGTCTTAGGACTGACATCAGCATTATTTGTCATGGCTGACGTCGGCTCGAGGACTGCCTGTTTACCGGGAACCATGTTTTCACTTGCAGAACATATGAATCTGTTGTTGGAGAGTGTGTTGCCGCACGACAAGAAGTGAAGGGCCCATCCCAGCAAGCATGGACTATGAGGCCGACGTCGGCCGTTGTCGGCCCGCGCACGACTGTGCGCGGACCAACAGCGGCTGACGTCGACCCGATGATGCTTTGCACACTGGAATGATGATAATGCCGGAACATTGGTGTCTGTTTAATCAATGTTCGGAACGACATCGAAACAATCTGATACGTGAATCTGGGATGAATCGCTCTTGTCTCTAGATGTATTACGAAATGTGTGACGTAATGGTGTGTTGCAGATCTGGATACACTGGACATCACCTGCAACGGCGAAGATACGGAAACACAGGTAAAACTCAATGAGTTCAGATCTGAAGTCACTGTAACAGTGTTAGTTCAGTTGTTGCAAATAATTTTATGATGATGATGATGATGATATAATGATAATAATAATTTTAATAATAATAATAATAATATAAAACAGTAATAATAATAATAAAAATAGTAGTAATAGTAATAATAATGACACTACTACTACTACTACTGCTACTACTACTACTATAATAATCTGCACCATTGAATCATTGTGGTCAGGATGTCATTTGTTTTCGCTTTGTTTCTTATCCAGAATGAATTCACCGATCATGGGTCAAAGGTCAACTTTTGGCTGGGACCACACAGTGCTCAGGTCGTCACGGAATCTGGCGGGTCACGTCACAAGGGCCTCGTCCACACTCTCACCATAGACGGCAACATCGTGCCCGAGTAGCCATTCAGAACCCGCGGTAGGCCGCGCCGGTCAATCAACGAGAGGCTTTTATTTTGAGCTGTCTTTCTAACGTTGATTAAAGGGGGATTTTGAACCTATAAAACCAGCCAATCAGCGAGAGGCTTTTTTATTTTTATTTTTTATTTATTTTATTTTTTAAAAATTTATTTTATTTTTAAAAATCTTATTCTCATAAAGGCTTACACTGTATTAAGTATCTGTTTAGTCTAGGTTTTAATAATGACTTTGGATCAAGAGATACAATTTTGAACCACTATCATTCTTCTTACGTTTTACTATGAGTGTTTCTGGATTCGAGCCAGGTATTGTAACAGCAATGTAGACTGGTGTTGCACATTACCACCACCCAACCCATACAGAAACGATGTGTTGAAAACTGATGTTCAGTTACACTTTAAAATGCAGACTTTTAAAGAGTCATTCTTAACCCCTTAACTGCAGCGGCAAGACAAACGCCACCCAGCTGCAAGAGACATAAACCCTCATGAGTCCCCGCAGTCGCGGGAACTCATGAGGTTTTATGTTTCTTGTTAGTCTGTGTTTTTTTTACGTCCATTCTGGTCCCATTTCATTTGTGTTCTTCGCGCAAATGTCGGTCAGTGCTGAGTCGTTTTAGACGCGAAATCCGTGATCACTGGGAAAGCGATTAATAAATGTAGGGCTGTGTCTTTGAAAGAATGTTGGTATGAGTTGCCAATATGTAGATGTGTAAATACGTGTATGATTAGGAGCTAGTGATCGGTCATTCCAATACACCACCTCAGTAACTACTACCATTTTAAGATAAATAACGTAACTTTCATTATCAACTAGTCTTCGTTGTTGCATTATTATCTGAACTACTGCTGAATGTCTTTTTCATGAACGCTCTTGCGCGCACGCAAGCACACACACAAACATACATACACATTCACACATTGACACGCGCGCACGATCACACAAGCAGGCCAGGCCAAAAGGATGGGAAGTCTTCAATGAGTCCCGGGACCCAGTCCCCTCTCTGCTTCTCATAATTACTAATGTTTGACGTACACATTCACTTTGTGAGAACGCAAGTGAAACCATCCCCCCCCCATCCCACCCTCCCACACCCCTCCTTAACGCTATCTTCCCCTCCCCTTTCCAACAAAATACTTTGGGAGCAGCCATTCCGCACTGGAAAACAGCGCGAATCTTCTTTTCTTGCCCCCGTGCCAACCCCCTCCCCTCTCCCTGCATCCACAAGTAACAAGCATGCGCACCCGCTAGTGGTAGTTGCACACACATATAAAGTGCCATCTAAACCTAATGGGACGACATAAAATACGCACCAGAAACAGTACACTGGTATGTTCACATGTTCGGGTGATCTGTGTCGAACATTATTTCGTCATGTCATTTTGTATGTACACGTCAGGTGATGATTAGTTTTTGTTGTTCTTGGCACCGTTCGCGTGATTTTCGGGCATTTGTTTTGTCTTTCACTGTTGTTTAACTCGTTTAGCATCGAGAAAAATTGAACGCCACCCAACTGCAAGAGGCATAGATCCGTATGAGCCCCCTCAGTTGCGGGGCTCATGAGGATCTATGCCTCTTGCTCACAGCACTTTGAATCCATTTTCCCGGGACATCCAGAGGTTATTGGTGTTGAATTGCAGAAACAGTTTGTCACCTGGCACTGAACGGGTTTTTAATTGTTTTCTAATATTATACGGATTGTTCTAAACTATATGAATCTGAGCACCTCCACCTTATGTGCTTTAAAGTAACCACGTGGCCCAGGAGACGTGTCAACACTGAATAAAACTGTTTGACGAATAGCAAGACCTGACGTAGTTTAAATGTCATCATGGCTCCTAATGAGTGACCACGGGCAGGCGTTGTCCCAAGGCGCGTGCTTATATATCTCTTTGCGTAGGTTGTGACCATGCAGCGTTTGAGCAGCTCGCCTCGACCGGTCCATACAACCGTCTTTGAATTTCCTGACTAAATATGTGACGTAGATCACAAGTCGACAAATGTCGTTCAGTATACGTATTAATATCAGCAGTGATGTCATCGTAAGTCTGGCTTTTCCCCCCTCAATATTTTATGAATATAACGATATTTTGCACTATTCCCAGCAGTGGTCTGATGATGCTTTGATCAGAAGACGTATTATCATAATGTACTTAAATCAAACGTGACTCATTCGGATAATCGTCTTTGCGCCGAGTATCTTGATGCGGCACGACTCGAATGAGTTAAAAGTCCCAGTTACCTGCACACTCATCTGAACTGTTTAACCCATTTCACCACGACGCACTGCAGCAGGAAATGAATCGACCATGATGATTCAAGTGTAGTGCCCGATTATCTTGGCGCCATCAGGCGCCAAGCTAATCTGGCACTACACTTGAATGATCGTGGTCGATCCGTTTCCTGAAACTGCTATATAATCGTTATATTACACCCACAACTTTGTTCAATACGACCGTGGAGTTAAATGGGTTAAAGTTATTTGTAGCACCGTTCACCCGGTCCGCTTTATGGCTGAATCGAGAGCAGCTGACGATCGAAAGTAGGGGAAAATATATATCTATATATATTCTTTACTTTTAAACAAAGGCGTCGCCCTAAGCAAAAATGCACTCAATCAGATTAGCTCCAAGGGACGTAATTTTTCATTTAAATTCTGAGAATGCTCTTTCTGTACTAATGCCATATATATATATATATATATATATATATATATATATATATATATATATATATATATATATATATATATATATATATATATATATATATATATATATATATATATATATATATATATATATATATATCCATGCGTCAAACATGAAGTAATGCTTGGAAATAGACGTAATTGATTTGCACAACCGCCTGGGACACATCGTTACTTTAAACACTTTAGGGTTAAGCAAATTGCCAATTCCGTCCAATCTGTGAATTTTTCATCAAAATTGTCGATTGACATTTCTTACCTTCTAATTTTATGTTATTGTTTGCAATGTTATCTTTGTAATAATTTGAGCGAAATTGATGTCTTGTTACTACATTGACAACTGCGTGTGCACCTTTATGTTTCTTTTTTATTGGAACTAGGTACTGTACCAGTTATATATGTGTGTGTGTGCAAACAGCAGTACAAGTACAAGAATACATGAAAAATCAATGTAACAAAAAATTCCTCTTTGTCAGAAAAAATGCCTGTTTGAAACAAAGAGAGGTAACTTTATTATATCTGCAAATTTCCTCTCCTTTACAATAAGCTTAATTTTTGGAAACAACTTCATATTGTCTGACATCAAGCTGCGAATATGGACTGGGGTAAACAATACGCACAAAGACTACAAACATAATTGTATCCTTCCTTAAAATGTCGTTGTGTGTTACTGTTAGAAGAAGTGTTCGTTTACATTAATTTTGTATTTGATGTACCTTTTGTGTCAATGTCTTAGAGACGGGAGATTACTTCCGCCTGCTTTTTGAAGGGCAACAGGGTCTTAGCTTCATAAGGAACTACACACACAAACAAAATGCAACCCAAAACACCCTGCGTAACGTTTTCCTCGCATCTCAGTTGAATAGAAGTGTACCTCTGGTGTACTCCCTGACTGGGTAGCCGTGAGCACACCGGCAAACGTTACGTGTGTGGATTCACGCTTAGGAACAACAAAGACAAAAGTAATCTTTTTGTCCGTGTTTTTCTTAACCCTTTGTGTGACGGTAGCGGTTTTGTCGCGATGATTGCTACATGAATCATTGTGACAAAAACCGCTACCGACGCGCAAACGGGTAAGCAGATGGTACGCGAATAATATATTCTTGTTTTACGTGTAAAGGAATGGTTTTAGCTCATTATACATGTATTAAACGTTGATAAAATACTTTGTATGACAAAAAATAGGAAACGTATATGCACGCCTTTGTTTATTAAATCTTCTTGTCAATATTCCTCATTACGTGCCTACGTACACGACGATGGGTATATTAAGTGCCCTGTATCTATACTGTCAAGCTTATTCTGATTTCTGTGTTGTCCATTTATTTATTGCATGTTTCAGTTTAGTTGCCTTACCTGACATTCTCTTTTTTTCTTTTATATGTAAATTTGACTTTTTAAAACTTTGGAGCAGTTTGTGATAAATACACAGTTATGTGGCGGTTGTGTGCCAAAAAAAGAGTGTTTCTTGTGACATTTTGTTAGAAGTCTCTTTGTTGAACTTTCGGTTTTACTGTTTTGTTTTTTCTTACAGATTACACTTTGAGAGTTTCATATGATTCGATTATGAAGACGTTTCTTCTCTTCCGACACATGTACAAACGCACACTTTCACGCACGCAAATATATACATGAAGGCGCGTGCTCACAATGCCACCGAAAATATGAAGAAAAAAAAAACAGTTAGCAAAGGACCCTCGGGCTGATGTCGGCCGCAGAGCGCCCGCGCACTATCGTGCTCGAATCCACTGCTGCCGACGTCAGCCCGTGGGTCATTTGCGAACTGAGATGTTGGTCAGTGATGCTGTAACTTGTGCTCCAGGCCGTAATGTAGAAAATCACAGACCAGTGCACAACGCTGACGATAATATTGCATTCTGTCAAGCCTTGAGGTCTGGAGTTTGACTGAAAGATATACTGACGAGCAAAAGAAATACGGCATCTTTTTATTATCGGAAACACTTTAGTGTTTCTGATAATTAAAAAAACCCTCGCTTTTTCAGTTCTCCTCAGTGTATATTGATCACAACAATGTCGGTGTAACAACAGGCCGGCAGCATGTACCAACCTCATTTTAATGAACTGTGGGTAAGTAACTTATTTTACGTGCATTACAAGCAAACAAATTAAACAGTAAGCATAGGCCATTGATGAGGCCGAAGTCGGCCGCAGTTGGTCGGCGCAAGACTGTGCACTGCCTGTGTACTATACGACTGTGCTCGGGCCAACGGCAGTCGACATCTGTCCGGCAACCTTTAGTGCACAGGGATTCTGCGATAATAGGAGAAGTAGCAGCGAGATCTATGTCATTGGAACACAACACCAACTCATTCAAGACCCCCCTGTATCAATAGCTGCGGAATTGTCGTATAGCGTTGCCAGCGGCAACGCAATACAACACTTTCGCAGCTATTGTTGCTATTGTTGCGCGACGCCTTGTAACGAGCTGATGGCGCTGTTAGGCCTGACGTTTAGTTGCAGGGGTGTGACTGCATCATTTCTGTGTGCAGGTCTGTCATTTGTGACTTTACTGATGAAAATCATTAGGTTCAAAATCACAGACCAGCACACATAGCGATTAGCTAAGTCGGCCCTGTGGCTCGTGAAGCAGGTGTACACGGCCTCACAATGCAAGGGAGACTAGATGTCGCAATCCATTAAGTAAACGATTATGTCCCCTGCTACTGAAAATAAGACTCCACGTTCGTTTGGCACAGGGGCGGATCTGAGTGGGGTGTGTGGGCGGTAGGGGATTCCAGGGGTTCCGAACCCCCCCTCCCCTACCCCGCCCTTTTCACTCAATCTCCCCCCTCCCCACCCCCCACCCCCTAACAAAAAAATAAAAAAGTTTTGGGTAGGATTGGAGTGGAATATTGAAAATAAAACAAACTCAACAACAACTATATTATCAACAGCAACCGTGGCGCAGCAGTAAAAGCGCCTGCCATCAATGCTAGAGGTGCGAGATTCGATACCCGGTTCCGGCGTCGGATTTTTCTCCTCTCTCTCTCTAATAGTATGTTCGGCTCCCAGTGTCAACGTTAATTTGGGCGGACCGTCAGCTCTTCCTCCCCCACGACTTTGGTTCCAATTTCACCTCACTTAAACAAATTTCAAATATAAACGATGTGAATTTCCAAAAAACTTCAGTACCTTGAGCTTGCCTTTAGCACCACATGAATGTTCTGTGTTTATGTAGGCCTACAGTGTGCGAGTGAATGTGCGTGTTTCACGCGGTGAGCGTGCTTGTTGGCTTCAGTTCGCGGCGGCGCTTTGAGCCGATTTTCAGTTGGGATAAAGCACCTATTTAATGCGCTGATTTCTGATTTAACAAAAACAACCTCTCTCTCTCTCTCTCTCTCTCTCTCTCTCTCTCTCTCTCTCTCTCTCTCTCTCTCTCTCTCTCTCTCTCTCTCTCTCTCTCTCTCTCTCTCTAATAGTATGTTCGGCTCCCATATGCTACTTCTTCTTCTTCTCGAACGCCGTCACACTTGGAGTTTGGCTCTCAAAATGAAATCTGTGGTCTTCTGTAGCGCCTCCACAGGCCCGTACAGTTTCTCTTGTAGAGTGGCGGGCTTCGGCCATATCTCCTCCCTCAGCGGCTGGTGGTTCCCACAGTCCTGGAGGATGTGCTCTGCGGTCTGCTCTGCTTCTCCACAAGGGCACAGGGGAAATGGCACGAGGTGGAAGCGTCTGTGCAGGTGGAAATTGAGTCGGTTGTGCCCGGTCCTCAGACGAAAGATGGTCACCTGCTCTTGTCTGGACAGCTGATGGTATCTGTCTAGGGGCCGTTGTGGTGGTCTGTACACAGACTTAATGATGGTCTTCATCTCTGTGAAGCTGACTCCATTTTCATCTTGTTCTTTCTCTGCGCCCACTTTTGCCATTCTGTCAAGCTTCTTCATTGCCGTAGATGCCACAGTGTGAAGGGATCCACTGCAGCACCAGTCTGGTGCACTTGATGTTTTGCAGTGCCTCTTGTAGACGTGGCAGTTTGCTTGCTGTTGCTGTCCAAGTGTCATATGGCTGTATATGCATGGTACTGTGGTTTATTAGAGTGCGCTGTGCAGCCCAGTACGGCCTCCGTCTTCAGCACTCGGGGTTTCTGTCGGGGTTACCTCACCCTTAGCTCCTGGTCAAAAGGCCTTTCCTGGGAGCACAGGATGGTTTAGTTTTGGAGTATCCTTCTCCTAGATGGATCAGTTGCCGACCAAGGCTTATGGGTCCCATCTACTCAGGTTTTTCCTCGGAGTTTTCCTTCTCTCTCTCTCTCTCTCTAATAGTATGTTCGGCTCCCATATGCTACTATTCGTATAGTTAGTGACAAGTTTCCTATTAATAATAATAATAATAATACCGGTTATTATATAGGCGCTTTCCCCCCAATTCTGCGAATCGACTCAAAGCGCCGCGAAATGAACCCAACACGCACGCTCACGTGACACACACGCATTCACTCTGAAGGCACAGACACAGGACATTCACGTGGTGCGAAGGGTCAGCTCAGCTACTGAGGTTTCGGAAATTTTGATCGCTTGTATTTGAAATTTATAACGTGGCCTGAAACCGGTACCAAAGTGGAGGGGGTGGAAGAACCGGAGTACCCGGAGAAAGAACCCCCGACGGTCCGCCCGAATTAACGGTGACACTTACTAGAGGAGAAAAATCCAACGCCGAAACCCGGTATTCACCTTTAGCATTGGTGGCAGGCGTCTAAACCACTGCGCCACGTGGTAATAGGTAATAATCTTCTACTGTTGCTGCAGATTATGTAATAGTTCGACTGGCTGCGTTAACATGTCGGTTTCATACCTGTATATATATAATACCGTTATTATATAGGCGCTTTTCTCAATTTTTGGACGAATCGATTCAAAGCGCCGCGAACTGAAACCCAACACGCACACTCACGTAACAGACACGGATTTACGCCATTTAAGACAAACACAGTACAAGACAGACGAAGGGCCAGTTCAGCTACTGAAGTTACAGAGATTTTTGATCGCTTGTATTTGAAATTTGTAAAGTGGCCTGAAACCGGTACCAAAGTGTGTGTGTGTGTGTGTGTGTGTGGGGGGGGGGGGGGGGGTGGAAGAACCGGAGTACCGCGGAGAAAGAACCCCCCGACGGTCCGCCCGAATTAACGGTGACACTTACCAGAGGAGAAAAGTCCGACGCCGGAACCCGGTATCGAACCTCGCACCTTTGGCATTGCTGGCAGGCGCCTTAACCACTGCTCCACGGACCGCCCCGATATATATACAATTTTTGTTGTTTTTTTTCTTCTGAGGGTGGGGGGTGAGGAAGGGGGGGGGGATGGGTCTTTTTACTTATATATGTTTTATCTTTTGCTGTATCGTCTGCATTTTTATATGTGCAGAGTAGCAGGACAGTTTGGAAAATAGGCCTAAAACTTTTTATCCTGAATAAAAAACGTTTCATCATCATCATCTCTCTCCCTCTCTCTAAACGGTACATTTAAAAAATGACATTGTCTCTGGCTTTGTTAATATCTTTACCGTTGTCAAATATTGATTCATTGATTCTCTCTCCCCCCCCGCCCCCACCCCTCTCTCACCTGATGAGCCAAACATAACAACAATGGGCATTTATTTAAACAAACCCTGACGGTTAAAATTTTCATGTACTACATGCATTTATGTATAGTGTTTCTCTCTCTCTGTGTGTGTGTGTGTGTGTGTGTGTGTGTGTGTGTGTGTGAGTGTTATAAGATGACTGTTGAGTGTTACTATTATTCTGTGTATATAATTTTTAAAATTTTATTATTACTTTATTTCTATTTGAAAAAAAAATTGTTGCATGAAATAATGTGTGTAAATATGTATTATTATTACTATTATAATATTATTATTTAACCTATTTTATGTTGTAGATGTTAGCAACGGCAAGTTTGTAAAATGACGATTTGTTTCTGCCAAATTTTTTTTACCGTTGATAAATAAAAAGTTTTATCATCATCATCATCATCTCTCTCTCTCTCTCTCTCTCTCTCTCTCTCTCTCTCTCTCTCTCTCTCTCTCTCTCTCTCTCTCTCTCTCTCTCTCTCTCTCTCTCTCCATTAACGCATAGAAACAAACGATGTCCTGAGGGAAAATATCTTATAAAAATACTCATCTTTTTAAAACTGTATTTTATTATATACACAAGAGTTGCCTTAAACAATAAGTCATGACAGTGTAAAAACACCAGTCATTTAGAGCTTGTAAAGACATAATTTAATATATGTAAGATCTGCATAGAGTAAGTAAGTACTATATCGGCACAATCTGTCATGAAACCTGGGGCCAGTTGCATGCGTGTGTTTAGTCCTGCGCCAACCACTAAGCAAGGTGCTCCGCTGCAGCGGAGCAGCTTGCTTAGAGGCTGGCGCAAGACTAAGCTCACTCATGCAACCGACCCCTGGTGTTCAAGGAGCATGGACATAAGCAAAAGGCCCTCGGCCAGACGCTGACAGCGGATGACGCTCGCAAACGTGCGCGGATCAGCTGCAGTCGACGTTGTCCAGAGGACATTTGCTCATCCAGTGATGACGCCAAACCCTGCAGGGCAGCGAGGCGCCAGTTCGCTTCAGCACTTTGCCAGTCGTCTGTTGTCAACAAAATCTTCAAACAGGTGTCAAGAGAACATTAGCGAGGCTAGCCTACGTTTGCAACGAACGACACCCTGCAACGAACGAGAGCGAAATCACGGCGGATAGCCAGCTTGTACCATAACCTCGGACAAACATCTCCAAGAGGCTTCGGTTCTCATAAGCGCGTCTCGTGCAGTGTTGTCTGTGCATATGGTAGACCGCCGTGACTTCGCTCTCCGTCGTTTTTTGGGAGTCGTTCGGCGTAAACGTACCATTACTATTTGTGCAAAACTTGTAAACACATGTGGTAAGTCCATTTCCTCCGTGAAAATAGTTTGTCATGAAATCCGATATCTAGAATAAATAGAACTAACAAAAGCAGGGCAGTAAACGTGTCAGCTCGTTTAAAGTTTCTGTCCGGGATTCCACTTTTAACTCATTCATCCAGACGGCCGTATTTCCCAAATTTTGGAGGCGCCATCTAATGGCTACGTACCAGTTGCAGGAGATGGATCGTAAAAATGGTCGACCCATCTCCTGCTGTAGTGCGTCAGGGCTGAATGGGTTAAACGGCTGTGCACAAGTGAGCCAAGGCTGTTTTTTTTCCCCGGACATTCAGTTTCATTTTGCAGTCGTATGAACATGTATAGAATCGTGTACATCGGGGGTGTTTAGGTGATACTGAGAATCTTACTCGAGTGGTTCTAAAATCTTATCCTACGAGTGAAGCGAGTCGGATAAGGTTTTAAGACCACGAGAGTGAGATTCTCAATATCACGTAAACATCGATGTAAGAATCTATTTCTTACTCACCTTTTTCTTGGGATAAATCCAATGTCAGCTGGTCTTCGGCACACACCTAGTCACAACAGAGCCGGCATTGTGTCTTGGCAAAGGTTTTGACGTAATTTACTTTATAATGTGACGTCAATATTTTGGATGCCAGACAAATGTTCCTAATAGCGCAGTACATGACGCCAGAGTGCCAGTCGTCACTGTGAAATGATATCATTGCGCGTGAGATGAAAGTAGGTCAGTGTTCTCATACCTTTCTGTTGACCAGACTTTCTACAGGACAATGTTGTGCACACTTGACAGTTCACGCAACACGGCTGTATCACACCAGTGTGATAAAGCCAAGCTGCATCACACGTGTGTGATACAGATTTTTCGCTCAAAGGCAGCAAAGAAGGAGGTGGGTAAGAAAGGCGTCAATTAAATAGTATATATGTTTTCCAAGAAATAAAGTTCGAGACACAGGTGTGTCGTCACGAAATAATGTTACGGTAAAATATATAAAGTCCCGTACCGATCTGCGGGGACTCTCCAAATAGACCCATTCGGGGAGTACGCCACAAGTACACATCAATTCAAATGAGATGCTAAGCATCTCATTTGAATTGAAGTGTACTTGTGGCGTACTCCCCGAGTGGATCATAAAGGCCATAAAGTGCAATTCTGTAATGGGCGCGTACGTCTCTTACGCATCCATATCTGATTATACGCATTTGATTTGGCGATTCCGTGTCCAATAGCTGCGTGCAGACAGACTTTTTCCCCCGAGTCTATTTTACTGGTTGTCGGCGGACAGTCTGTTTCGCTGATATCATTATTTGGATCCGTTGTGTGCAGACGGTCTTACAAATTCTGATATATTGTGACATATTCTCGGTCTTGAGATTTTTTTTCTATACAGTTCTTTTAATGTGTGTCTAGCTGCACGTACTTTTCAGTAGCCAGTACCTGGCTGTCATAGTTCCAACCGTTTTGTTTTGAACTGTTTTGAGCTCCAGGCAAAACTCTGGCTGCAATGTGGAGGGACAGTTGGTTGGCTGTTACTGGCCTGGAAAAGTTTCCTGCAACTGGGGGCTGATTCTCTGTCCAGAATAATCTTTTTTTTCGCTGACTGCGCATCTTTCGGTTGCACGCGGATTGTCCTTCTTTTTTTTTCTTTTTTGGAGAAGGGGTGGGGGGGGGGGGGGATGGGGATGGGGGTGGAGTGGGGGGGGGGGAGGGGGAGGCGGGTGCTACCGCTGTGGGTACCACACATCTATAATATTGAGTTTCCTGACCTTTTCCCCTGACGATGATTTTTCCCTGAATATGATTCTTTTCTCTGCGCACAATGTTATTGGAGCGACGCCAGCACTAGGAGGAAAGTTTTTTTTCGCTGGGGCTAGTTGCATGAGTGAGCTTAGTCCTGCGCAAGCCACTAAGCACCGGCTTGCGCAGGACTAAGCACATTCATGCAACTGACTCCTGATCCCGATGCTGTTGGTCACTTTCCGATAGCCTGTCTTGCAAGCGTCGTGCCAGAGGCTCCATAAGCAGCAAGGCAAAGGCCAGCAGCATGCAGACACCGACCACGTGGAAGGACACCACGAAGGTCCCGCTCCTGTCTCGTAAATACCCTGCAAACCGTCACGTACATTGTTACACATACAGCGAACCTTGCAGCGAACAATGTCAGGAGACCTCAGAATGTCTCAGTACGTTTTATGCAGAGAAAATTTCCTTGTAAACGTTGGGAACTCTGAAAAAGTGTTGGCGGATTTATCGAACTTTAGCAGTATCTGCCGTTGCTTCCAGCACACTCGATTGAAATACTGACTTTTGCAACATAGAGAAGAGTTAATATAGCCCGTGCAACAGCAGCAGGAGATGGATCGATCATGAGATTGCTCGGGCAAAACACAGAAAATAAATAATGTATTATAATAATAAATATGAAATTGCTCACCTAAAATCGGAAAGAAAATTGCTCCCCCTATGCCGATGGTCAGCTGCGCGAAACCAAAGGCTCTAGGGAAATGGTGCAATCCCACGAAGTCTATAATGACCAGCTGCATCATGGAGGGAAACACTCCCGCGCACAGTCCGTGAAGCACTGCCAGGATGACCAATGCAGGGAGAGTGTTGAGCAGTGAGGTGAACTGAAAGATGATGCCTTCCACCAGGAACGCCAGGATTAGCTGTGTCCACAAACAGAGTACACAAACACTGACGAGCAAAACAAATGCGACAGCATCGGAATCATCGTAAACACTTTAGTGTTTCCGATGATTCAGATGATGTTGCATTTTTTTTTGCTTGTCTGCATATGATTGCTATAATTCATTCGGGCGAGCTGATTAGACAAACAAGCTAAATTTTAAACGTACGCTTTGAAGAATCTTTTATTTGGGTGTTAGAGTCACAGAATTAGTAATGTGCGGATTTCTGACTCTTCTCACGGAACAGGCAATAAGTCTAAGGTGGTCAGACACTGGCTCATCCGTGGTGGCCTTGATCTTAGGTCTTCCCTCTGTTGACCGAGTAGCACCATCGTGGTGGCGCATCAGCATGATCAAAATCTGTTTAACTTGTGATTGTGCCCGAATGGTTTTGTTTTGTTATGTGTGTTTTAGTTGCATGTGTGTGCGTAGATTAAACGTTTTTAAAGGTAGTGAGATTCAGCATATATATACATTTTTTATAACGCGCTTAGAGCCCACTGCTCCTGGGGATTCCGCGCGATATAAATGCTCTTTATTATTATTATTATTATTATTATTATTATTATTATTATTATTATTATTATTATTATTATTATTATTAATGCACTACTTGCATTTTCATGAATCATTTATGATTAAGAATCTAACCTAAAACGGTCCTGGCCAAACCACGTTCATGTGTACCTTGAATACAACACACTTATTATTGTAACAGGACGGCGGTATATATCCAGTGCAACGATCATGCCAAACTGTCATCGGACCGACTTTAGCGGTCGATGGCACGCTTTCAAACGTGTGTGGGAAACTGCGGCCGACGTCGGCCCGATGAACTTTTCTGCATTGGGTTGCTTTCAAAGGCATCATTGCCATTTTCACCCCTTGTCATTCAGTCAGAATTACCCGTCAGTTTCGTAATCGTCTTGTAAACAGTACGCGCGCGGCCACCTCAGTGTTCTGGGTACTGTTTACAAGACGATTACGATAATGATGGCTTATTTTGACTGAATAATAACTGGACATTGCTCATGCTGTTGCTCACCATGGTCTGAGGTCTCAGAATATTGAGCTGAGCGATAAAGCCCGGCAGAAGGCGGCCGACAATATCCAGGGCACCAGAAATCATGACCAGCATCGCTCCGTCCGTCACAGTCAGGCCCTTCTCCAGAGCAAACGGCGGCAGCAGCGTCAGAGGGATCCCCACCCCCACCATGCCGAAGAAATGATAGAAGAGAATTAACCAGAACAAAGGTTTCCTGTATAGAGACGTGTCTAGAGACTTGAAGCATTGTACACACTTATTGGAGGACTGTTTTGCCTCGTCTGACACAGAAATCTCTTCCACGCCTTCAACTTGCGCTACAACCTCCCTGGAGCCGAAATGCAGGGCGTCACAATTGAGGGCTGACAAGGATTCATTGTTCCAGTTGTTAGGTTGTAACTTCTTGCTGATTTGCGATGAAGAAGAATACTTACGGCTTCGAAGGCTTGATGCACTGACGTGCATGCCAATTTCAATTCTAACTCCATCTTGTTGTTTATACAGTTTAGGTCTTGAATTTGGTTGCGATTTTGCCAAAATCTCTAAACTTGTGGAATATGGATCCGAAAATGCTCTTGGTCGAGAGAAAGGAGAGAAGTCGCTTCTATCGTCGTACGACTGAGATATTACATGAGAAGGTATCGCATGGAGGGATGCTCCGTGTGGTATCTCCTCACTAGGGTAGATATGTTCGTTTTGATTTTCGGACACACCACTTTCATCGAGTGCGGCGCTATCTGAGTGCAAAGTAGCTGTGTCAGACTGAGCCACACCGCTGTCTGTCTGAACCGTGTCATTACTAGTCTGGATGTGACCATTCCCACAATGAACGACACTACCTCCGCTCTTGTCAACTCCGTTACAACCACCCCGTACTTCAAGTGTATTTCCTTTTTCAAACGCTCCGAGTAGAGACACGGCGACATCTTCGTCTTCAGCATCGCCAGATTCTTTAACACTCTTGACGCCAGTTTTGTTTACTGTATCGATGTCTGCCTGGTAAAGGGTGTTAAGTTTGTAGTCTGAGGGCGCCGTGTAGAAGGACGCGAGGACCATGATCTGAGCAAAGATGCCGGCCAGCAGCAGGTAGGTTCCAGACAGACCGAAGTCATCCAGGAAGAGGCGCGTGAGGTAGGGCATGATGAGGGCGCCCAGGCTTCCCCCAGAGTTACCAACGGCTGCCGCTAGAGGTCGCCTCTTGACAAAGTAGCTGCTGAGCAGGACAAAGCCTGGGCCGAATATCATGGAGAATCCTACCCCTGCAGGACAGAACAGAAATCAAGGAGTGTTTATCTCATCCAAAGTTAATATTTCACAAACTTGGGGTGGATATAGACAGGGGACCGGCTGAGGAATGCCGTACATTTTCAGGAGCATTGCCAGATTAGCGTGTTGCCGGGCGCTTACACCCTTTACCATTTGGTAAATCTATCACCCACTGTGGTGTCTTAGCAGCAAATGTGTTAAACCTAAAGGACATAACTTGAGACATGGCATAAACACTTATTAATTTACACATACAAACATTTAGCCGTATTGCACTACAACAGGAGATGGATCGACCATGAAAATCCAAGGGTAGTTCTAGATTAGTTTGGCGCCATCACTGAATTTTAACGGTCGATCCAATTCCTGCTGTAGTGCGTTTTGTGACATAATGCAGCCTTAATGTGACACTTTACGTTAATTATGACACATAATCTCCACGACTACATCATCGAACGCCGTTCTACATTAGTGATTTGTACTGAACCAAAATTAATAATCGATGATGGTGAACTAATGTCATCTTGTTAACCTCTTGATTGCCAGTGGACTCAGGTTGTGTTTCTGAAATCTCACAACCGTCCAAGGAACGTGGATACAAATTAGTTTCAGCAAGAGCCACAGATCCTTATGAGACCCCGCAGTCGCGGGGACTCTGGAGAGTCTGTGTCTCATGCAGTTGGATCGTGTTCACGTTTTCTCGGCAGCGCATCACTACAACATCTAGCCACAAAACACGCTAATGTCTTACCGACACAGACGGCCTGGGACCCCACCAGAAAGTACACGGAGCCGGCGAAGAAGCTGAGAGCAATACCGACCGAAGCTATGAATCCTCCCACCATCACCAGGGTACGCACAGACATCAGGTCAATCAGGAAACTCAGCGTCACAAGAGCTGAAAACAAAAGTCATTCATTATTTGTGTCTTGCTGTGTGACTTTCGACTTTACGGCTCGGGTCCAAAGCTACCGGCCAGAACATCTTTTATGAAGTAAAACGGTAACAGATACGTCTCGCTTTCTGAGAAACAAAACCATACTTGAGACATCTATGAAACTTCTTGTGCATCAAGCCATCAGTACTATAAACAGAGCCGGTGGCTGCAGGCACAAGGTTTTAACTCATTCGCGGCCAGCCGCATCCGGATGCGGAAGGCCGCGAATGAGTTAACTTTTTGGCTGTCGGTAGCGCTTTTAGTTATGCAGGAATCACCTCAAATAAAATCGCTACCGACATCCAAAGGGTTAGTGGAGATATTTGCCTCACCAAACAAGCTGAAGGTTCCTGACTGGACGCCCGCTATGAGAGACACCATGGAGGCGGAGGCGCCAAATTTCTGCTGGATGCCTACAAAGAGGACGCCGAACGACTTGATAAACCCGATGCATATCATCTGTATGAACACCAAACCTGAAACATAACAAGCAGCATCATAGCCTACGTATAGAAACCCAGCACTGGTAACCTTTTACCTCAAATATACATGCAAATATGTACATAATCATAGGTATAGAAACACTGTTTTCTTTTCTTTTTAACAACGGATAATTCACGAACAAGAAAGGTACCAGGCACAGCCACTAACAGTATTTCAAAATGTATTTCGAAATCCTATCACACAGTAAGCTTCCGATCATACGCGACATGCCAGTCACTGTATACATCCAGGGGCGGATCAGTTACCTCCCGACATCCCGACGATCGGGAAAGGGGGGGGGGGGCGGGGGGTAGGGGGGGGGAAGAGAATTTTCTTTTAAGACTTCTGACCTAAGACAGAAAGCGACTACCCCTGTAACCTCCCTCTCTTCTGCCCCCCTCCCCCCTCCATGTCCGCCGCTGACATCACAATGTTGACCAGACAGAGAAACTAGTAATATCCGTACACTTTCATACGGTACGGTACGGTTTGCAACATAATTCGTGTGTTGGTCTGTAATTTTGCACCGTTTAACTCTAGGCCATATGTATTAATATCATACATAACCACACAGTTTGGGTTTTGAAATCGAGTACAGGTCTGCGCTGTTCAAAGAAAAGGAAATGATTGATGGAACGACGTATAATAAACAATGACATTTATTTTCGATCGGATGAAGTAATTGGCATTTCTGCCACTTTTCCTACTGGCCATTACGGGATCAACCTGGAGACAAGGTCAGCTGCACAATAATCCTAACCCTTTGGCTCTGTCAGGGGACGCATTTTGTTTCTGAAATCTTAGTTCATTGGACGAACAAAAGCCGCAACCGTCCTATAAACATGGTTATAACTTGGTCTCAGCAAGAGCCATCGATCCTCATGACTCGAGCCCATGCGATTGCGGGGGTGCATGAGGCTCTATGTTTCTCACAGTTGGATCGTGTTCACTTGTCGCCAGTGAAGGGTTAACTGACACATTAAACATGTCACTGACTGCCCACTACTATGTATATCATTATATATATATATATATATATATATATATATATATATATATATATATATATATATATATATATATATATATATATATATATATATATATATATATATATATAGACAATATAAGTTATTGGTCGGAGGGGTTCGCTACACGGACCTTTGAAGGCCCGAGGGAGGTCAAAGGAATCATTGTACCCCAAAGGCCGAAGGCCTGAGGGGTACAATGATTTCTTTGACCTCCCGAAGGCCTACAAGGGTCCGTGCAGCGAACCCCTCCGACTAATAACGTATTTTTTTTTTTCATTTCTCCACTATTTTCGTAAAAAAAAAATCAAGAAGACATCTTGCGACCTGGATCAGCCAGACATGACTGACGTCAAAGGAATATACATTTATACATAATAGACTTATGACGTAATTTAAAATATGTCATGACATTGCCGTCTCCAGTACTGAGTGTGCTGGTTGTTTCGAACAACACTAAGTAACTTTGTTCTTTAGAACATTTGGCGATCTTTTATAGAACAAACTGGCATCCAAGATGCGTCATCGAGAGGGCTACAAAACGTCCGCCATTTTTCGCTACAGGGGTTTTTATATCACGGTCACATGGTATGGGTTGCGCTAAAGTGACTGGTCGTGTGACGTGGGGAGGGAAAAAAATATAATAAAATATATATATATTATATATATATATATATATATATATATATATATATATATATATATATATATATATATATATATATATATATATATATATATATATATATATACATATAACAACCTGAAACCCGAACGTGCACACGGAAATGAATCACGCCGTCAAGAGGCATAGATCCTCATGAGCCCCCGCATCCGCGGGTGCTCATGAGGATCTATGGCTCTTGGATTCGGGCGTTGGTAGCGGCACTCCGGCGGTGAAGGCCGTGCGAAAGGAAGTCAGGTGCAAAC
>BTPG01000007.1:72161281-72166281 GCA_036245525.1 Semisulcospira habei
CGCGAGCTGTCACAGAAAAGCGCAGCTGGAGAAGAGCATGCACTTTGACCCTTTGGCTGTACGGGTCGGAGTGCTTTTTGTCGAGACGACTCCGACAGGAATCGTTTCGACAAAAAGCGCTCGGCCCCTGAAGCCAAAGAGTTAACCCGCCTTTGCGCACCTGTAGCCGTTTTTGTCGCGATGATTCCTACAATAATCATCGCGACAAACACGGCTACATACACGCAAAGGGTGAGGAGATGTAAAAATACACCCGAGTGAGTACAGTAAGCTAATCACCGCTGGCCGGGACTAGTGAACGTTTTATGTTCAGCTCATGATTCAGCCTCATGGGCTCCTCCCCTCGCAGTCTATGCACTAAACTGATCATTCATGTCACTAAAATAAAGGTTAGCAACAACTTGACATGGCCAACAGCACAATCGCGATGAAGCCAGTGAGCAAAAGGTCCCTGACCCGACGTCAGTCCTCGGACCGCAGAACCGCCGACGCAACCAAAGCCGCGCAACGACGTCGGCCGTACTGGGCAGTGAGACTGACGGCCTTTCGCTAAGTGACACGTGTAATAACGTAGGAATTCTGCGCCGCGGGTTTCCAGCTTCAACTGCGACGAACTGAACACACAGACAGAGTTGTTTTTTTTTTTCTCTTAGTACGAATCGGAACTTAAGTGTTCTTGGAAATAGCCACCCGTCTTTCAGTCCCAATGCGCAAAAGGCCATCGGGATGACTTCGGCCGCCGTTGGCTCGCACCGGCACGGCCGTGCGCGGGTTAACTGCGCCGACGTCGCCCCGATGACCTTTTGCGCGTTGGGTTTCTATGCGGCCATGACCTCCTACTGACACCAAACCTTCTCGGCACTCACTCAGCCTACCAATAAACGCCACACCGCACATACACACACTACCAGCTTCTAAGCCATAGCTGCAGTTAATCTTTCTAAAGACGGTATCGTTCATTGTAAAGTCCATATATTGATTGCCTACTATACACACACGCGTATTCGGTTAGGCGCCTTCTGCCCACTTAAGTAGCACGCGCAGGTAGCTTGTACAGTCACGTGTGTAACACAGGCTCGCAATATTCCAGCGTACTAACTGCCTTATCTCACCGCCACCTAGTACGCAATCCGGGACTGAGTTTCTTACGGAGTTTACCGAACACATGGCGGACTAACAGGCCTCTACCGGCTACGCCTGCTGGTTGATCAGTCGACCATAATCAAAATCACCTGCGGTGCCGATCGATCGTCGTCTCGGTAATTGTTCAAGGAAGTGCCTCAATCAGTCATAGCTGTCGCGGCTACTCAGTGGCTGCAAGTTAACATGACCTTCTCTGCCATGAAAAATTAACCCGTTCAGTGCGGCCAGCTGACGCAGACTGTGTTTCTGCAATCTTTGTTAATTCAACACACACAAAAACAACAACAACACAAAAACAAGCTTTCCCAGAAACATGGATTCAAAGTGGTGTCAACAAGAGGCATATACACCACCTGTGTTCAGATTTTCGGCTCCGCGCTCCGCAACGGGTTAACACCATCCAACTGCAATGACAATTTATAGATCCTTATGAGCCCCGTTGTGTCGGCTTCACGTTGAATTGACGTTGAATTTACGATTTCGAGAAACAAAATCTGCGTCTTTGGCAGTAAGGGGGTTGATCAGTGCCGCCAGCGTCTTTGGCAGTAAGGGGGTTGATCAGTGCCGCCAGCGTCTTTGGCAGTAAGGGGGTTGATCAGTGCCGCCAGCGAAAAGCAAAACGAACCTGGGAACAGCTAGCAAGTACAGGGAGTCATTGACAAATCCGTGCCGCCCTGTGCTAAACCGCTGCTTCAATTTACGACTGATACTGCTCTCACCGCTGCAGGACAAAACTGTGACGGTAATTTCTGTGGCTTGAAAAAGACATTTATAGCGGCGGCAAGCTGTGACAGTCGTTGTGAGGTTACTTTAGCGGCCACGAGCGGATGACTGAACGCAGGGCGTTTTAGTCCGGGCGTGGGTCTCTGTAAAATATACCAAAGTGTGTTTTGTTGGAAGTACAAAATGTTTTAGCAGAGTATTGTTGTCTAACACCCCCTAGTTCCGCGTTTTTCTGTACAGCCATCGAAAGTTGGGGTGTGCGTGTCACATTTTTGCCCCATTCTGGCTAGTAAATTTACCTCACCCCGCTTAGTCCATTTTCAGCTGAGAGGTGACGCAATGAAAATGATTCATCTGCAACCTTACCCGTCTGCTCAGTGCGGCGGTTAGCTTACCTCAGTGTCGCGCGCCTAGTGGACCAGTCGAGGAAGTCCCCCAAAACAATAACAGGACGTGTCTGACACCGCTATATGCGTTGACAGAGGTCATTTATAGCAGACAATGCTACGTAAACATTGTCTGTACTAGACAAGCACTGCCTTAGCGGCTTTAATGAACGTACGCCATACAGTCTGCTTCGCTTATAACAAGGTCGGATACAATAAAGTCGGATATAACAATACTTTTCCAGAGGTCCCGACAACACTCTAGGTACTGTAAATTAATTTGCTTATAACGAACTTCAGAATAACAAGACAGTTCTAACTCAGACTCCGAAAAACCTAATCATTTTGATTCGATGGAATGTGAGCTCGCGCTCTTCTCGGTTTCTGTCCAGTTTTTCCAGCAGAACGGTTTGTTTATAATTGCTGTCATCGCGTCTAATACAATGGCGGAAGGCAGTCACTGAATCAGCTCGTGCAGCTTCTTGTATGTAAGGACCAGCATAATGATAGAGGCAGGCAAGAGTCAGGATTCTCATTAGCTTTCGTATCTGCGGGCGTCATGAGGATCTATGTTTATTCCAGACAGGAGGTGTTTATCATTGAGTGTATCTAATTCAGTGTGATAGTGGTCCTTTCTACAGATGAGAAAAGGCATAGATCCTCAAATGTCCGCCACGCAAGTTACAGGACCGTGACCCATGAGAATCTGTGCCTAAGTTTTGCTTTTTCAGTTCACACAATTTTAATTTCCAGGCTGAGTGGGGGAAAGGGAGCGAGATGGGCTATTGTGTTTTGCAGTGAGTTTCAGCCGTTTCTTTTGTTTTTGTTTTTTAGTAACCGTACATCAATGGCCATATTATAAATGAACACACTTCCCCCCCCCCCCCCTCTTTTGTTCTGGTACAGAGAGAGTCGGGTTCACTACGGAATATACTTGTATCTGCTGAGGCACATATACGGGCAGAAATTTAAAAGCCAGGTTACAAATACAAAATCTAAATATATACTAAAATGGTCTTGGATAGGGCTATTATTTGGTTGAGGGCTGGAGACAGTACAAGGCTTTAGCCTGCCTTGAAGGCCGCTTTCATCGGAACTGCCGTCATATGGTATGGCAGAAGGTTCTCTGTTCCATCTGATGTGCACAGAGACAAATGAACCTATCAAGAAACATTCATTCCACCGTTACCGCATACTTTCACGAGAATAATATATTCTTGTTTTTACATCAGACGGATGGCATTCACTGCCTAGCAATGTTCGCCCATAGGCCAAAGACAAAACTCCCCAAGAGGCATAGATCTTCATGAGTTCCGCGCAGAGTGCGGGGGCTTGTGAGAAACTAAATGTACTGTATGTATCTTGGTGGCTAGTGTTGCCTCTATGCTGCTATGTTTACGCAGCCGGGATAAAATCGCGACCACCGAGCCCAAAACAAAACACCCATGGCTGTCAACACGTGTGATTCGACGGCCGTCCCGGCACTGCGGCGTAGAATAACCGTAGAATAGCGCGATGCTCATGCTCCCTTTAGGTTCACGGCAGTGCAAACTCGAGTTTGGAGACTAACTGAAGACGTTGGGTCCCCTGATTTGTTATATCCGAAGTTTATTGTATATATTCCCTCAACTAGGTGCTAGTCATCCAGTATCGAGAGCGCCACTTTGGTTTTTGTTGAAAAGTTTGATAATATCAGTTTACACACACCCCCCCCCCCCCTCTCTCTCTCCCCCCCCCCCCTCTCTCTCTCTCTCTCTCTCTCTCATTCATTCATTCTCTACATTTTAAGGTCCCGCTGGCACAAAAGTGATCGGGGACCATCTCTCTCTCTCTCTCTCTCTCTCTCTCTCTCTCTCTCTCTCTCTCTCTCTCTCTCTCTCTCTCTCTCTCTCTATTTATAGGATATCAGATAGGGTGTGTGCTTGTGCGTGTGTTAGTCCCCGATCACTGTATAGTGCCAGTGGGACGTTAAATTGGAGATAATGAATGAATGAATGAATTGTGCGTGTTCGGCATACAGTAGCAAACAGACTAAGCCAACTGAAGAGTACTCATTCAGTCAGTTTTGCACTATTATCTTTAATAATACCAGGATTGGTGTCAATGTACTTTCAGCTGTGGGTTCTGGACCATATGTATTACAGACAAAGCCGACCAGAAATGGACTGTGTTCACAAACGGACAGCCGCTGATGGAACAGATTGTCAACACACAAGAGCAAGGCTGCAAAACTGTGGATACAAAACTGTATGTCATGTGGCACCAAGAAGGCCATTGAAATGGCATGTGATTAGACCAGTACAATGAAACAACGCGCATGTGTCACGGACCGTCAGGCATGACTGGTTCGACTCTGAACGTGTATGGATAATTATACTCCCCGAGCATCTGTTTATAAATCATGAGTGACATCGGAGGCCCTGAACGTCGTCGTTGTTGTGTTCACAAAGAGAAGCACAAGAGTTGTGTCAAGGAAGATGCTGAGGACAGGGCCAAAATAAGAGAAGTGTTCCAATTTGCATCGATGTCTTTGTGACCAGCAAGCCAACTACAACGCGGCTGGTCAACATCTGCTCCGGTTGTGTCATGATTGGATACTGCTGTCACTACTCACGACAGGCTAACAGTCTGAGAAACAGTGGACTGCTGATTTTCATAGCAAGATCAACCAGAAAGTGAAGAACACGTCATCTGTGCAGATACCATCTTCAATGGGGATGCTCATTTATACACAGGTGCGAGAGATCG
>BTPG01000007.1:72171281-72186281 GCA_036245525.1 Semisulcospira habei
CCTGCAGACGACGTGGGCAAGCCCTATAGAATCTTCGTTCGCGAAGTCAAGCCAAGAGAGACATATCGACACGTATGTATGTAGTAGTGCAAGCGATACACACCCGGCCGACTGGGTCCCGTCTAACATGAAACACAGACTGTCATGAGCTGGATCCTGCGACCACTGGGGCTCATGAGAATCCATGCCGTTTGCTGGGGGAAGGGCCTGCGGAGCCGCAGTAGACTCCGCTGTGCGTTCCACATTGTGAACCAGCCATATGTCAAGTTTCAGAGACTTTTGGTCACGGAGTTTATTCCTAGCTCGAATTAGCCGACGTCAATAGGATATTTGTAGAAGACTCAGGCGGAGTAGCAGCAGTGTCACGTGGATGGTCGTTAGCCCTTCCCTGCCAGATGACACAATATCTTCTGTTTCTCCAGTCTTTATTAATCTTCCACCCAAATCTGCCAGCTGACGCAATATCTTCTAGCTGTTTCTCCCATCTTCGTTAATGTTCCACCCAAACAGCCCCAGCCGTCCCCAGGATCATGCCCGAAAAACTCATGGTGTCAGCGAGACACATACCCAATGCGCAAAGCCCATCGGGCCGATGTTGGCACGCGCACAACCGTGCGCGGGCCAACGGCGACCGACGTCGGCCCGATGGCCTCTTGCGCATTGGGTTGATGCTCACGGTAATGAGCCCCTTCAGCTGTTTGGGACACCAACATTGACACAGAGGCCAGACATTGTTTTCCACTGACAATAAAGTGAAACGACGGGGAACTAGTGGGAGGGGGAGGGGGCTGTCAGGACCTTTTAACTACTGGCCGAACATTTAAACAGGAGGGACCACACTCTCAAGGCGTTTTCCACTCACCAGTGGAGAGGTTTCCGAAACTCCATCCAAGGAAATACTGATTACACAGGGATTTAAGTTATTTTTTGTTGGATGGTTCCGCGAGCCCTCGAAACAACCCCCCCACCCCCCCCGACCTACTTCATTAATTAATGTTGCACAATGACTGTCGGTGGTTGGCAATGTCTAACTGCTTTCCCAGACACACTACAGAAGAAACTGCGCTTTCCCACCTTCCAGCTGCTGGGCAGTTGTGAGGAGGGTGGGTGCCCTACACTACGGGTGATGTGTGTGATGGTGTGTATGTGTGCGTGTTTGTCTGTGTGTAGGCAGGTCGACATACCTGTGCTGCACGTCTGATTTTTCGTGTACCGAAACGTGAACACATTATGCCTCTACTAGCTGATTTGCTCTGGCTGCCAGTTTCATACAGAATTCAGTATAAAGTCTGTGTTATTTGTTTCAACATCATCTCTGGTTCTGCCCCTCCTTACTTATCTGATATTGTCCAGCTGTATACACCGTCCTGCTCACTACGCTCTGCTTCAGACACTCGTGTTTTCCGTATCCCTAGACGTAATAAGGTCACTCAAGGCCGTCATCGTGCATTTTCGTATTTTGGTCCCATTACATGGAACGCTGTCCCAGCTGATGTGCGACACTCATCTCTCTCCATTTTCAAATCCAAGCTTAAAACACAACTTTTCTCTGTTGCATATAGACCATTGTTAAAGACCATTTGTCTGCCGGCTCATCATGTATGTGTGTGTGTGTCTGTGTGTGTGTGTGTGTCTGTGTGTGTGTGTCTGTGTGTGTGTGTGTGTGTGTGTGTGTGTGTGTGTGTGTGTTTTCTGCTCCTTGTAAATCAATGTATTTTTGTTGATGTATGTGTTTATTTTTGTATTTTGCTTTGTGTTTCATTACTTCTGTTGTAAAGCGCCTAGAGCACCTTGGTGATTAGGCGCTATACAAATTACCTTATTATTATTATTATTATACGTAATGCCCAAAAGGCCATCGAGCCCATGTCGGCCGCCGTTGGCCCGCGCACGGTTGTGCGCGGGGCAACGGCGCCCGACGTCGGCCCGATGGCCATTTGCACATTGGGTTCTTGTTCTCTCATATCTGACATGTTCAAAAACGTTGTTCAGTACAATGAGGTGTTTGATCATTACTCTACAAGTGTGAAGCACCACTTGAACAGTCAATATGCTGAAAATAATGCTCAATACTGCGGGTCTGTGTCAGCACAGAACAGTCCCCGTAAACCGCACTAACTTCAAAATATAGAGTTGTCATAATTATATGCAACTGAGCACTTTGTCATCATTCACTCTCAATAGTCTCATTGCAGTCAGCACGCTGGCATTTCGATTTTCACATTAATTTGTAATGAGTTTTATTGAGTAATCTCAAATGGTCCAATTCTGAAATGGTCATAATCTAATACAACTTTAATTGGAATTCATCAAATGTTTTGTCTCACTCTGTATATAACGGAGGGCAGTAGTACCGCCAGATGTGTAAAAATATCACGCGAACTGAGTCAATAGTCTCGGTTGCATATGGCACAACTCTCATTACTCAACACTCAGTCTGTACCATAGGGGTCCGTGGATAGTAGCTTTGACTAATGCAAATCCACTGCGCCACCGCGTGAGCGCAAGCGCCTATACTAAGCTCAAGGGAGGAAACAAACGGCACACGCGAAAGACGATGCGCTGTGATTCCAGAGCAGTTTCAACCTTCAAAGCAACCATTCTCCTAAAACCCGGAACTGAACAAACTCAGTAGATATCTTGCCACAAATCTACACCAACCTTACCCGCCGATCATAACCGATAGTTTAGTATCGATGCTTTTTGCAAAGTGAAGCATCATTTTTGCAGACGCCCATCGTAAGGTTGAAGCTGCGCCCGGAAGTACGCAACATGCTCATTTTTCATTGGTTTAAGTAAATTAGCATATCCAATGAAATTAAAACAAGAGTGCGTCTTACTGTCGACGTGAACGTGTGGACCCGTACTGCACGCAAGTAGTCGCGTTAGTAGGCCTAGTCCAAGAGCTAGCCCGTCTACCGTGCACCCCTCCCTCTCTCTCTCTCTCTCTCCCCCCCCCCTCCCCCCCCCCCCCCCCCCCCCGTATTTCCCCCAGCCCAAAAAGGTCTAATTTAATGGAGTTTGGTTTAAACACTGCTCAGTTGTCAATATCTTTTCGAGTAATTCTCTTCGACTCATAGAGTAAACACGGCAGAAAACAATGGATGCACTGCAGTGCATAGAGACCTCTTTCACGGTTCTCTACTAAAGGGTTTAACGTTCAACTCTGTATGTTGAGAAAGAGGTCCGGGATACTTCCGGCCACAGCTAGAATTTCGCGGGCTTGTTCGTTTCCTCCTTTGTATTTAATCTTGAGCTTAGTATATAGGCGCTTGCGCGCACGCGGTGGCGCAGTGGATTTGCATTAGTCAAAGCTACTATCCACGGACCCCTATATCATATCACCGAGATATGATGAGCACATTTATATAAAATTCCTATCAAACATCCATGACACACAATATCAATGAAAGCTCACCTTTATGGGATTACTAGAGTGAAGCTGCTCCGGAAGCTTCATTCTAGTAATTTTGGCGAACAGGTATGACTAAGGGGGCTTAATCCCAAAAGGGTTGTAATGTACGGAGTCCTGCAGATTAACAACAAGTAAACAAATCGATAGCCCCTTCAACAATAATGCAGTTGTGAATAAACTATGCTGCACGCACTTAAATAGACAAAAACAAATAATGTTACGCCGTTTTCCCTGAATTGAATCCAAAAGTGTTTACTCCAGGACAAGCAAAATATGTTACATTCGTGTGATCGATTGTCCGTGTTGGTCACGTGTTGTAGTGTATTCCTTTTTCTTCAACGATACACCACAACTGCTTTGCACACAAGTAATAAATGCATATGGGTTTTCCAGAATATTAGCCTGAGAAGTGCGCGCCTTTCAGTTAGACTGCTGAATGTCACCAAATACAGCCTGCAGTGCGTTACCGATTATTCGGCTAACCATGAGCATGCAGCTCTAAACAAAGACCATGCCCGGCATGAAAGGGTTTCTTAACCCATTTAACCCCATGGCCCCATTTTCCAAATTATGGAGGTGCTACTTGACGACTATGTTTTTGTTGCAGAAGAAGGATTGACCATGATAATTCAAGGGTAGTGCCAGATTAGCTTGGCGCCTTCAGGCGCCAAGCTAATCTGGCACTACCCTTGAATTCTCATGGTCAATTCTTCTTCTGCTATAGGGCGTTAGGGCTAAATCGGTGAAATGAACTGCTAACATTTTCTCTATCGGAAACAGGAGCTGCATTTTACCCTGCTCTTAAGTGCTATTTATTTATTTATTTTGTATTTAAATTTTATTTTTCTAGAGAGATGGTTTCGATAGTAACTGAGTTGCGGGCGCACGAAAGGGGAGTCTAAGCGCCCACAGATAAAATACATAAGTTGCTTCTGCAGGTTTGCACCTGAAACAGGCGTAACCGGTGCTGGTCTATAACAAATAACACAAAGAACCACTTTCTTAAAGTTTTCAAGCTTTTGGTGTCCCGGACATGAAATGGAAAGGAACGTGAGAATGGCTGGTTTTGCATAACTCCCTTTGTTTCAGTGATGGATTACAAACGACAGCCCCAGTGAAGCATTCACACAACCTTTGCCTAACTCATTCGCGGCCAGCCGCATCCGGATGCGCGGCTTATGCCGCGCATCCGGATGCGGCTGGCCGCGAATGAGTTAATCAACCAAGTTCCGAAAGCTCGCAGCATGTATGGTTTAAATGAACTTATCAGCAACATGTACAATTTAAATATCACATTTTGCTTGCAAGACATTGTAAGCATCATCATGTCACAATCATGCACACTATCAGTGATGCAAGTCGGGAACGTGTGTACAGTCGTCACCGCTTACAAGAAAGTCGAATATAAAAGTCGGATATAACGCACCTTCCTTTATAACACGGTCGGAAAAAGAAAGTCGCGACTTTGTTATAAACGAAGTATAACAAGAAAGGCAAAGCCATTATGGTTCACGTGTATGACCGATTTACATGTGTGAACTTTGTGACAATAAGTAAAGGGATGGCTTCTGCACGAGCAATATCCATGCTCTCTCAAAATGTAAGCATTTTTTCACACATCTGTCAACCCCCCCCCCCCTCCCCCGTGACCCTTGACCTTTGCGATGAGTCGGTCTTATCATCAGCTGCCTTTGTGCCAAATTTGATCGAAAAAGTTGCATAAATGTTGATAATACATACAATATTGTATTAATAAAAAATTGGCACTTTACACACATTTGCCGGCCTCTTGTGACCCTTGGCCTTTCCGATGGATCTTCCAAATTAGTATGCATAGATAGGTCTTCCCATCAGGTACCAAATTTGGGTTTGAAGTTGTGAATAGCCATTTGAGAAAAAAACATCTTTTTTTCCAGATATGGCTATTTTGGACCTATTTCCTGAGCTCGTGACCCTTGACATTTCCGAGGGATCAACCAAATTAGTATGCATAGAAAGGTCTTACCATCAGATACCTGTGTACCAAGTTTGGGTTTGAAGTTGGGAATAGAATTTGACAAAAAATACTGAAATTATATCAAAATATAGCTATTTTTTACTTATTTCCTGATCCATTGTGACCTTGACCTTTGTGAGAGGACACTCAGATTGGTATGTTTAGAAAGGTCTTGCCACAAAGTAACCTTGGGCCAAATTTGAAGACTCTGGCTTGTATAGTCTCCGAGAAAATGCCAACGTTAAAGTTTACCACGGACGACGTACGACGGCGGACGGACGACAGACGACGGACGAAGGACGGACGACCACTGGCCCAAAACATAGACTCACTTTTGCTTCGCACGTGAGCCAAAAAGGCTAACCTCATATCAGTTACAAAGTAAATTACAAAGCCATTATGGAGCCTGTGTTTTGCTGCCTAGGGGTGCGCCCAAAACCCACTCACATCGGATTACTCAACAAAAATGTAATAGATTCTGACATCGGTGATTAGCTGATACTGAGAATCCAACTCTCGTCTTAAAACATCATAATTTATTCGCCGTCGCCCGCAAGACTGACGAGGGTATAAACCACTCGAGTGAGATTCTCAGTATAGCAGGCACAGATATTCAACAGTCATTGCAAGACGTAATCTACTATGTCGATCCAATCGGCTATGCGAGACTAAACCCATTTAGCCCCATTGCCCTACAGAAGGAGATGGATTGATCATGATAATTCAAGGGTAGTGCCAGATTGGCTTGGCGCCTGAAGGCGCCAAGCCAATCTGGCACTACCCTTGAATTATCATGGTCAATCTGTCTTCTACAACTGGTACATAGGAGTTAGGTAACACCTCCAAAATTTGGGACATGTGGCTATGGGGCTAAATGGGTTAAACTTCGCGTGACCAACTGACCATCTATTCAAGAACTTCCAGAATGCTCGGGGTTTCCCCGTGCTGTTTCAAATATATGTCACAGGCCACGAGCAGGTCACTAGACCATAGGTAGTGCAGGACAAGGAATGTCACACGAAGAGAATGTTTTGAAACAAAAATATTTTTAAAAAATATATAAAAATAAAAATGCTCGTAGTAAATACATTTAATCTGAATAACTCTATTCACAAGTAATGTTTCAAAACAAAAAAGTTTCGCTTTGACTTCCGGGTCACAATTCAAGGTCAATTTCATTTTCTGCGCCATTAATAATAATAATAATAAGCGCATTAAATAGGCGCTTTATCCCAATTGAAAATCGGCTCAAAGCGCCGCCGCGAACTGAACCCAACAAGCACGCTCACGTGAAACACGCGCATTCACTGACACACTGTACATAAACACAGAACATTCACGTGGTGCTAAGGGCAAGCTCAAGCGAGCTACTGTAGTTTTTGGAAATTCAAAGTCGTTTTATGTATTTGAAATTTGATTAAGTGGGCTGAAACTGATACCATTCTGCGTTCGCTAAGCGTAGATACGCGGAGCAGTTCAGACACGTCATCACATGAGCGCAGAGAAATCAGGTCTTATGAACAGCGTGTGACCAGACTGCCCTTTGATACGTCAGTGTGATACGAACGTCACAAGACATTATTGCCTCTCTTTGTGAATACGTCAAATCAGTGAACGACGGAAATAAAGTTAAGACATGGGAAAAGGCGGTAAAGTTGAAACAGTCGGGCATATTGGAACAGACCAATTTCAAAATTTTGGGAGGGCAGTGGTAAAACCATTGTTTTGAAGGAAAATCCAAATAAAATACTGTAGGTAGAGAGGCTCACGCATACAGGTTAAACAATCACGCGTTTCGAAGAATGTGTGTTCGGTAATGTATTACGATATCAGAGAGTGTTTTTGTATATTTGTTCTATATATGTAGCACTACATTTCTGCAGCTCCCCCACTGTTAGCAAATGGAAGCAAGGTATTTCTGCTGCATATTCATACAGTTTGTATATGTTGTACATCTACCTATAGAGCCAAATGTAGTGTACATGTTCGAGTTGCGATGCTATATCAGTATATGGGCTCAAGCTGGGATGAAAATGCAATTTCGCATGATAATCAGCTTATTTGTCAGTGAACGTTTAGTTTCTTTGTCCAAGTGATTGTTGTAGCATCACTGGACCTGTTGGCTCAAAATTGGACTGATGAAAAGTCCCAAGTAAAAGGGTGTGTCGTAAACAAGAAACAAGTCACTAAGTTCAAGGTCAAGGCCATGGCGACCATGATTTTGTCAACATACACAGGATTTCCGAAACTATTAGATGAAATTGCTTCAAAATCGGCGTTTTGATAGATATTATTGCAAGAGAGTGTTTACTGCAAGAATAATATCGCTAACCTGAAGGTCAAGGCCATGGCGGCTATGTTTAGTTTATTGTAGCATATTCTTTTGCGAGCAATATCTCTGATACCATTGGAAGGATTTTGATCAAACTTGGATTAATAATAGCGCGTAGTGACAGGGTGTACTGCGAAAAAAATATAAAAAAAAAACAGTCACTAGCTCCAAGGTCAAGCTCCAAGGTCAAGGCTATGGAGGCGACATTTGTGGTTTGTCTGTACATGTGAGATCTCAGGCACTAATGGATCACTTTGCTTGTAATTTGGTGTTTTGATAGCTATTAATGGCAAAATGTGTTTAGCATAAAAATACGTCAGTACGCGGACAGTATCTTTAGACCCATTTAGCTGGTTTAGCTTAAAACTGAGCTGATTATAGTCCGCAGTAATGGCGTACATCGAAGAAAAGGTCAGGGCAGTGATGTTTCTGTTAAGTTATTTATTCTTGCCCAGGCAATGTCTCTCAAACCATTGGACTTTTCTACCAGAAACCCTACCTGACAATAGTCCTCCGTGAAAAGAGGTGTTAAGAATAAAAATCACGTTGCTACATATATGGTCATGGGTATGGCCGCCATGCATGTATTTCGTTTTATTTTAATTTATAATTAGCTTCCCCCGCCTGCGACTAAATGAAAACAGCAGCTGGCGTCAATAAAACAGCAGCTGGCGCCACCGACAAAGTAAATCGTATTCATTTTTTTTAACGCGTGACAGAGTATTCACTCATCAAAAAATAGACTTAGACACAGAGGAACGAACACTAAGTTACACTAGATAAATCAGTTCAACTTCTAATCATGCGCAACTTTTGTTTTTGGCCAGTAATCAGCACTGAAGTTCTGTCTAGGCATACCTGAATCTGACTAGAAAATCAAGTCTAACAGTAAATACAGTTAAGAACAGTATTCAGTCTGACATATAACACAACTGAAAATGCATGCTTACGTTTTCCCGCTAAAGGAGGATATTATCAGATACAACACAGCAAGTAAACAGAATGTATTTCCTTTCATTGTTACTTTATTTTAGCTTCCCCCACCTGCAACTAAATCAAAACAGCAGCTGACGTCAATAAAACTGCAGCTGGCGTCAATACTTCATATAGAGAAATTGTCTCATATGTCCAGTGAAATTACGTGCATATTTAATATATATAATTCATTGTCTGCCAAGTGTAGAAAAAATCTTGAATCTTGCAAAATTTGTTAAAAGTTGTAAACTAGTACACTTCGTTTAATCGTTTAATGCTAGCTGTCATCACTTGTCTTAAGTAAGTGTTTAGTAACGACCATTTGAAAAGAATGTTTTGTCATTATGTATTAGCGAATACTTATGCATCAATCTTTTGATTGATATTTTCCTCCATACCTCAGGAGTGGATAAAGAAAATAAAATCTTTGGAAAAAAACACAGTGTAAGTATTTCCTCCGGACCTTCCCACACCCAGTGATGATCAGGACTTTCACTCACAACTGAAAATGTTCACCGATGATAGGTTTCAGTATATCTGTCGGTTCCTTCTCATGTTTGTGTTGGAGAAAACCCTGGTTTCTCCTAATAAGAAATAGAGTCTAATATTCAGACGACAAGTTCAGCAAAAAAAAAAAATGTTTAGGCTCCGAGACACAACAGATCTGCCGTGATGTCTTCTAAAAGCAGAAGTAACAGGGATGTACAGACGTCACTACCGTCGCAGTCACGTCTGCAGTTGCGATTTTCGAAATTGTTTGTTTGAATAGCTCGGGGCAGAACAGAATTGTACGTGATTTCGGAGGTGTTCTTTCGTTTCAGGTTTCTCCATGTCTTCTGGCAATGCCAGTACATGCTTAAACGGACCGTAAGTGCAGGCAATGTTTATAATCAGCGTTAATTGATTTACCAGCCGTTCCATGACATCCATTCTAACGCTCTGTTCCATGACGTACGCCCACCGGTTTGCACGCGCACAAATCTCGGCCAGAGCGGCACTGAACGGAAACTATCCGAGTCGCCGATCTAGGCGTAGCTACAGTATCCATGAATATATACAGCTTGATCTAGATCTGCAAAATTGATTTTTTTAAAAATGTATCCTGTCAGAAAGCTGTCGCAATTTAGCGGTAAGTGGTTAAAATATCCTCAAAAGGCGCACACTCTGAAAATCCGAAATGACGTCATCACAACAAAACATTACACGGGCACTTTTCCGCTTATTTCAAACAGACTGATCTTAAAACGGTTCTATTACCAAATCTGTACCATATGTATTAAAAATAACTTGATTAGCATGTAAGCAATCAGCCCCGACAAAGTGCGCCACTCCGTGAAAAGTGGAAAACACGTCTGCACTGACTGTCTTCCACGCACTCGTAATGACTTGAGTAGACCTAACAAAACCAATAATATCTCTGGGAAAGGAAATGATAAACGGTATCGCCGTACAAAGCACTTTCACGACAAGTCAAACAATGTATATATATTGAAGCGAGTGGAAAGAATACCGGTAGGTAACAATACCGCTGTGAAAACATGTGCACAGCGCCAGGCTACCGAAATGTAAATGTATGACCAGGCGATTATGGACGCTCAAATCTTCACACTCGTACCACGAACATATTTAGTAATTTTTAAAGCTGAAACGCGCCTCTTCAGATCTAGGAGGATCCCCATTCTTGATTTTTGCTTCGAAATTGGCGTCCAATCAAAAACTTCCCACTGTAAATATTGTACATTTTCTTCGAACTTCGGGGTGGGGATCGCCCTAGGCATACATAGTTTCACGCTGTTTTCAAAACTGCTTTTGGTTTGGCTGTATGTGCAATAGTCTGAGTGAACTCACGAGTGAATTGAAAATGCCATGAAAAAAAGTTTCATGGCTGGGACGCAGCGAGCCGCTCACGATGTAACAACGCGGCCACTACTTGTTGCGGCGAAGTCCGAAACGTCGCGATCATGTAATCGGCCGATTTCTACATTTAAACTAAAGAAAAGTGCGCAACATATCCGCCAAATTCTTTTTGACGTTCAGACAGTATGTACTTGTTTACCAATATCTCATCTCCTTTAATGGATTGAACCAACATGTTGTTTTTTTAACTCATTCTACCCCAAGACCGAAATCCCCAAATGTTGCCGTTGTCCTCTGAAGACTGCATTGCAATGCAGGACACAGATCGACCATGATAGTTCAAGGGTGATGCCAGAATAGCTTGGCGCCCATAGGCGCCAAGCTATTCTGGCATCACCCTTGACCTATCATGGTCGATCCTTATCCTGCTGTGGTGTGTCTGGGGTAGAATGAGTTAAGCAAGTGTGTGAAATAGACAAGTGAAGCACACAGCGCTAGTAAGCGTCAGCCTCTCTACTGTAGGTCCAAGTTTGGCGATTCTCTTCTCTTAGCGTTGTCTTGGAATCATCAGCGTTCAAATGTTCTTCGCAAAAAGCTCGAGACAAGCTTTGCTCAAAGGGACCAGACGTACGTGTCACCGACAGGAACATTTTCTTTACTCGACGTTTGTAAATGTTGTAGAATTTTAGAAACCTAAAATAGTGCTGCAAAAGCGCTGAACGTATCAAGTCAAGTAAGGGGAAATTTCAATTTCGAAGGGAGTATATAGATATGTTTAGGGTCACAACTTTCTTTCATATTAGCACGTGTACAGTGCACTGGATAGGTCTTTCCACTCTAAGTTCCCTTATGGCTTTCAGAGCACATGAGGATGGCCCAGGTACTTTCATAACTTTATGGCAGCACAGTGTACATCGCTTGGATCTCATAAATGTGTGTATCTGTAAATAAATACAAAAATGAATTAATGTATACAAACATGAAACAGACGAGAGGGTAGCTGTTTTGCATTAGAAAATATACATTTTAATGATTGCCTCTGATGTTAACAGGGGAGGTGGGTGGCTCGGTGGTAGAGTGTTGGTCTCGCGACCGAAAGGTCCCTGGTTCGAATGCAGCTTAGATCAAAATTTCTTCAGACCCTATTTCGGTGCCCCATCTTTGAAATCACCTTTGTGGTGGACAAAAGAGGTTAAGCCCTAAACGTTTAACTTTTTTCTGATGTTAACACACACACAGTTCATTGACAAGGGTGGGGAGTACACTCGACTTGTGTCTCTAACACCTCGACTGATTGATTTAGACAAAAATTTTAATCAAAACATGCATTTTACCTACATGCATGGTACCATGAACCCGGTTAAAAATGTCTCTTTCAGGTCACGGTCAGTTTCACTGCGGTAATTTTTGCTCACGTACGATAGCAGCATTGAGTGTCCGTTCGTCTGTCGTCCGTGGTAAACTTTAACTTCGGCATTTTCTCGAAGATTATTTATAATATGGACATCAAACTTGGTCCAATGATACTTTGTGATGAAAGCTTTCTAAAGACATCAATTTGAGTGACCTCGCTCAAAGGTCAAAGTCACAATAGGTCAATAAATAGGATATAAAATATTTGTTTAAGTAGGCTGTTCTCAAATATTATTGTCAACTTAAAAGTTTGTAATTACTAATAAAAACCTAATATTGGTACTCTGTCCCTAAAAGTGCTGCTTCGTCATTATAAAATTCACATTTGTGTTCAATTATGGAGACAGTTTAATTTGTTTTATCAGAACGCCTTTCTTTCTCTCTCTCTCCCCCCCCCCCCCACCATCACCCCCCCCCCTCCCCCCGCTCTCCCCTTTCATACAGGTGTTTTTTCGACAACATTGGTAGCTATTTGCTACGGTCTGTCTTTTGTGTACCTGGTATTTTTTTTTTTTTGTTTGTTCTTCTGCTGTTCGAGAACACGTCAAGACCAAACCCATACACCGCACATTGCTGCCCGCGATATTTTGACTACATCTGTTTGACAGCATCTAAAAGATTTTAAGCACATTACGCCTAATAATGATGCATATGCCGACAATGTTTCTCGTTTCTGTGAGTTCTGGGACAGATGCAATAGCCTAACATGTCACTCACCATCGACTGTCTCAGTGACAGACGGCTGGTTCTCGATGCCTCTTCATCAGCTGTCTTATGCCTTCGAGTCCGTTTTTCGCTTGATGGCGACGAAGTCTGGGCTAAACTTGATGTGGCAAGACACTTCTGCTTCGTTCACTGTTCGCAAGGTGCTCGCGAGTCTTCTTCACCTTGGCGCATGACTAGTCCCTAACGACATCATCGCAACGCTGCGGGCGTTTCGGGGCCGTACTCGGCAATTACCGTAAAAGGGAACGTTTTCTGTTATACGGGCAAACGTAAGGTTATTTTATTTTTTTTTTTAAAGTTCACTTATACAAGCCATTCAACTCAGTTTTGGTCATGTTATCGACTGTTAAAGTATCGAAATTGGGGTTGAGGGGCACTTTAATAAATCATATTTAGTAACAGTAGTAGTTGTCGTAGTAGTAGCAGTATGAGCGACGACTCGGTGTGACTAAAAGCCCTAATTTTGTCGCGGATATAAACAATTAATATTAAAGACCCATGGCATTGCGTTACATCTGAGGCTTATATGTAGTGGCTGGAGCAGGGGAAAAAAAGAGATTCGTGCACCTACAGAGCTTGACAGCTTTAGTGACCGTCACACCTCAAGCTCTGCACAGACAAACCTTTCAGGCACTACCCGGAATGCTTAAGGTCCTCGGGCCGACGTCGGCCACAGGTGGCCCGCGCACAACCGTGCGCGGGCCACCTGCGGCCGACGTCGGTCCGAATACTATTTCCTCACTGAGTACACAGTAACATGGTTGATTGGTAGTTCACAGCTGCCGCTGAAAAGTGAAAGGAACAGTGCACGCAGTATGACAGCATCCCGGCAGCGTCACCCTCCCCACTCCTTCGTCCAGTCAAACGCACCTCTGGTGAAACTCGCATCCTTTGCGTGGAAGACCTCATAAGGGTCTGGCTTGTAGTCAAATACTTCAAACTCTTGCTTATAATTTTTTTTCAAGATGACCAAATCACGATCAGACACAGTACTATACGCTTCGAGAAAAGCGTCTCTTTTCTGTCTGTTCAGTTCCTCCTTATCTGTGGATTTCCGATTAGCACTGATAGCGGCTCGTATAAATTGGTGAGCGGTCACTTTTTCGAACTGTACAGACGAATAGGGAAACGGCATTCTTCTGCTGACGATTCCACGAATTTGTAATTTTCGCCAGATCCTCAGTCCAGCTTCGTGTTTTGTCATACAACGGGAGATATCACGCGCCCAGGCGAACGGACTTAGAATTGTATCCTCGATAGCATCTTTAGCGAATTCGTTTCGAAATCGCCTGCTGCTAAAATAGTCTGTGAGAGAAAGGTTCATTCTGTGAGATATATACCGCAGATCCTCCGAGAACGTTTCCATTTTGCCAATAATGTCGTATTTGACGCCACATGGCTGGCACACGATGAAAGCGGATTGAAAATGGCTGTCCGTTCTGTACAACTTCCTCGCAATGTATGACATCATTTCCGCAAAGGTGACGTCATGTCCGCAAGAGAGAGACTTGGGATCAGCCCCATTCCTGTAAATCTGTATGGCTGGCACTCCCCATCTCTTCCAGTACGTAGGGTTGGGAGCGAACACTTTATCCACGTATCCTGAGAAGAACCTGTGGTACGGGTCCCTCACGAACATGTTTCTGGTGGCTTCACTGTGAAACCGTCTCTTTCTCGATGCGTTGCCCAGCGACTGGAAATTTCTATCTGGTGTCATGCCTGGCGGCTCCAACGGGAAGTCGAATGGGGAAGCCATCTTGCCGGAAGGCGTCAGCGACAGGACGAACCTGCGAGATCAGGAATATATTAACACATTCACTGCCGAAAAAAATGTGAACACGATCCAACTGCAAGAGACATAGATCCTCATGAGCCCCGCGACTGCGGGGGCTCATGAGGATCTATGCCTCTTTCCGAGACCAATTTGTGTCCATGCGTTCTGGGACAGTGTTGCCTTTTGGTAGTTGCATGAACAAAGATTCAGAAACAAAAATGTACGTTCAGTGGCAGGGACGACGTTATCTCACGTTCGAATATGCATATGAAAGGAAAGAAAATGTGCTGCATATAACTAAGGCAAATATAGGAAAAAATCGAATTAACAAGCCCTGTTCAAAGAGAAACTGTACGGGCCTGTGGAGGCGCTACAGAAGACCACAGATTTCATTTTGAGAGCCAAACTCCAACAAGCGTGACGGTGTTCGAAAAGAAGAAGAAGATGAAGATGTTCTTTGCTTATATCAAACTTATGACATAACATCAACAACACCTTTGGCACCCATGCGG
>BTPG01000007.1:72188781-72243781 GCA_036245525.1 Semisulcospira habei
CTGTTGCAGTTGGGTTCTTGCAGTTGGGTGGTGTTCAGATTTTCTCGGCACTGAGCGGAGTAAGGCCAGTTGGTGTCCTCGGGGCTCTAGCATCATTTTGTAGTAGCTACATTAGAGTAGAGAAACCCAAACATAGCACCGTGTACATAATAAGCTACATGCAATAATCTCCAACAATGTCTTTCTCTTACCCCAAATCTAGCATCAAATCAGCGGCTCCAAGCTTTCGGTTACTCTCGTTGTCCCACTTTGTGTCCAAGTTGCTGTTTCCTCTCTCTCTCTGGGTGTCATCGGACCCAAGCTCGCTGGAGTTTCCTTTCTCCCACACCTCGTTTCGGTTGCTTCCATTGTACCAATCTTTGTCTTGATTGCTTCCCTTGTCCCATTGCGTGGCTCGGTTGTTTCCTATGTGCCAGTGAATTTCTCCCGGACGTCCGTGAAATGCATGGCGATCTGCTTGTAAACCCATGCCGGTGTGCGGTGTAGCATCTGAAAAATACGGCAGTTTGTTTGTGAATGAAGGGAAGTAAACACTGACACCTGGTGGTCTGATGAAGCGGGATTGCTGCCCTTACCAATTCTGATGGTACAGTTCACTGCATTTGATGTGGCTGCACGGGAGAAAATTAACCCTTTGCGCGCAAATGATTAAAAGAAATATGCTGGTAAAGGAATCTAAAAATATCATATAAGGAAAAAAATCACATGCTCTTCCGCTGTTAAAGGACAGTGAGTGCGTTTGTGCGCGGCCGTATGCGCGTGTTTGTGTTTAGTGGACTATATAATATTTTGTACCACTGTGCTTTGATGTCCCTGTTTTATGTATTTTTTTGTACATAGTCGTAGTTGTAGCAACGGCAGGTACGAAAAATGACATAATCACTGACTGTGTTAATATCTTCACCGTTGTAAAATCAACTAAAGATTCATTGATTCATTGGTCCAGTACGTTCCTCTGAATCGGAAGAGAAAATGTAGGAACCATTCCATTTGTCTGTCGCATGCACAATTGCCACTATGTAATATTTATTTCCTGCTGCCACGCGCCATGTTTTGTTAATGGGATTATTCTATCAGAGGGCCCTTGAGGATTAATTAACATGCCTCTCTAAGTCGCAGGCTAACCGCAGGGAAATGTGAGTATTGCTGAACACGTCATTGGAAGGACCACATCAGCGACATCTAACATGTAACCCCATCCCAGTGCAAGCAGCCGCCGGTACTGTTTTAAAAGCGTGTGTGACTGTATTGTTTACAGTACCGAGAGCTGCATGCCCAAGCGGGTCAGTTAAAATCCAAAACAAAACAAAAAAGCCACGAAACTAATTTAAGAGTCATTATGGGGCTCAGGGGGATCTATGCCTCGGTATGACAATAGCATCGCCGCTCGGGTAATACCGTGCAAATATTTTCCACGTCAGTTCACATATTTTATTGAACCGTTAATGACCGGAATTCATTACCATGGCAACGGCAGGCGAGGAAATAAGGTGGACTACACCAGAGTCAGTCCTGCAACTGAACACAAGCCAGTCTGTATTTTCTGTGTGAGTAATTGCCTGCATAATCGGTTCTCTATCACCAGCCACTTCCATTTGACAGGGCTGAAGTACGTTCTCCTGGAAGTATGCCGCTTGCCAGGCATAGATGCTCGCGAGACCCTGCACAGATGCAGCTATTCCTCAAACGGTGAGGGGATATCTGGTTTAACACCTTCACTGCCGTGACACAGCCCGGACCTCACACCATTTGATCCATTCAACCCCAAGGACGCATTTCCCAAATTTTCAACGTGTCACCTAACGCCTGCGCAACAGTCGCAGGAGACCATGATAACTCAAGGATGGTGCCAGATTAGCTTGGCGCCATCAGGCGCCAAGCTAATCTGACACCATCCTTGAATTATCATGATCGATCCATCTCTTGCTGTAGCGCGTCGGGGCTACATGGGTTAAATGCAAGAGGCACAGATCCTCATGAGCCGCCGGAAACCCGGAGATTCATGAAGGTCTGTGCGGGCCTCGGGCTGCGGCCGTCTCTCTGTACATCTGCGCTCCTCACGCAACACAACGGACCGCGACTTCGGGTCGATAGGTTCCACTCATGGCCACTGGCGGTGGAGGAGTTAACGCGGCGACAGAAATTGAATGTGGCAGATTTTGCAGGCGACTAGCGCGGCTTATGCATACAATGTCGATTCACAGGCAAGCAACGCATCATAGAGTTGCGAGTGCGCCTTTCGCAATTTACGCAAACTTGGGGCAGTGAGAAACAGGCCTAGACATACCGCACACAACGTCATAGAGCAAACTTGGGGCAGTGAGAAACAGGCCTAGACATACCGCACACAACGTCATAGAGCAAACTTGGAGCAGTGAGAAACAGGCCTAGACATACCGCACACAACGTCATAGAGCAAACTTGGGGCAGTGAGAAACAGGCCTAGACATACCGCACACAACGTCATAGAGCAAACTTGGGGCAGTGAGAAACAGGCCTAGACATACCGCACACAACGTCATAGAGCCGACGTCGGCCGTCGGTGGCCAGCGCACCACCACCGTGCGCTGGCCAACGGTGCCCGTCGTCAGCCAAGAGTATTCTGCTCAATGGAGCGGGACGAAAAGAAACCCGACGGATGGGGGTGGGGGTGGGGGCGCGCGGAGGAGGTGGCAGAAAGCCTCTATGTGTATCGATCCTCAATACACATGGCAGAGGCCGCTACAGTGTTGTCATGGCAACCAAACACATTGGTTGTTTAAAATTTCAAAGAAAATACATGAATACCCTGAATTACATGAATTTATTATTTGAAGGGATGTGCTAGATCAACCTGGTGCCTGAAAGCACATAATTATCTGATCTGGAACTATCCTTCAACTGTCGAGGTTGACACATCTCTCAGTGTTTGTAAATGTACGCAATCTGTGTGGGTGCCATTTGGGGGTAGGATTGTATTGACCCATTCAGCCCTGACGCACTACAGCAGGAGCTGGGTCATAGTCATTAGATGACGCCTCCAACGTTTTGGAAATACGGCCGTCGGGCAGAACGAGTTAAACACGCAGAGCTACACGACCTGTATCTTTAGGAGCACACTGCATTTTCCTATCAAACACTTATTATTTAAAAAAAAAACAAAAAAAAAAACATGGTGATGGAGCGATCTTTTTATCTTTCTTAACTCATTCTACCTCAGACACACCACAGCAAGATGAAGATCGACCATGATAGTTCAAGGGTGATGCCAAAATAGCTTGGCGCCCATAGGCGCCAAGCTATTCTGGCATCACCCTTGAACTATCATGGTCGATCTGTGTCCTGCACTGCAATGCAGTCTTCAGAGGACAATGGCAAAATTTGAGGATTTCGGTGTTGGGGTAGAATGAGTTAAAGTGAAAAATAGCCGCTATGCGATGAGGATAGGTGTCCCAATATGTTTCAGATACTATGGTGAGGATATGTATACTAATGTTATGAACAATAGTCAATGGTAACATAAGAAATGCAATGTTTTCGACAGATGGCATTGAAAGGTGTTTATTTAAAAGTCATTGTCGCCTAAAGATGTCTTTAAAACTTTGTTTGGTGTATTGTGAATGTGATAACAAAAGTTTACTAAGGTGAAAACATTTTAGAAATTTCTATAATTAGTTGACAAACAACTAGACGTGAATTTCGTGAAGATCAAGGTCACAGTTTACGAGCATATCAAATGGAATAAGTTAACTGGTTCATGGTCGTGAAATTTTCCTTCTCCCTTTCCAACACACACACACACACACACACACACACACACACACACACACACACACACACACACACACACACACACACACACACACCATCACACACACACACACACACACACACACACACACACACACACACACACACACACACACACACACACGCACGCACGCTCGCACGCGCGCGCACTCACGCGCGCGCACTCACGCACCGCACACACACACACATACACGCACGCGCGCGCGCGCGAATCTTCTAAAGGTAGGAAAGACGAAAGAATCTCATTTATTGTTTATGAATGGTCCATTCTTGTAAGTACCAAATTTCTGCAGAGCCTTTAGCCATGGCGACTACTATGCAAGTCACCAGCAATATGATGGTAGTCGTGTAGTTTCGTCCCTCCTCCCCCCCCCTCCAACCTTCCACCCTATTCCTTACCCACCCCACCAGCCCCCTCACCCCGTCTTTTCACCTCACCCCCGCCTTTTCGCGGACTAGAAATAATACTGAAGCATTTAGGCTATGTGAAATGTTTGCACTACCACCAAAACAGTGCCTGGGCTAATGGAAAAAAAAAAAACCGCTCACGCCTTTTACAAAAAAATGTTCAAGCACGTTGTGAGTGTTCACAAAGGATGCAAGTGATAGTTTGAAGCACGGCGTCTGCAAGCGGATTACTGGTCATATGAGTAGCAACACGGAGACAAGAGATGTATCTCTGACGGCACAGGAAATCAATACATTAAAAGCTATTGGTAGCTGGAGTTTGCTACACGGACCCTTGTAGGCCTGAGGGAGGTCAAAGTAACCATTGTACCCCGAAGGCCTGAGGGGTACAATGGTTATTTTGACCTCCCGAAGGTCTACAAGGGTCCGTGCAGCAAACCCCAACTACCAATAACGTATTTATTTTCATTCCTCCTCTAATTTCGTAAAAAGTAGACAAGCCGATCAAACTTCGAACGTCTGTAACATACCCTGTAGTTGACGTAAATACTGAGCGAGCCTCTGCAGTTGCAAGGGGTCACGATCATGCGCAAAACACCGCTCTTAATTGCAGCTTGTCAATTTCAGTTTGACTTTTGGAAACGGCTTTTCGAGTCGACCTGTCTACATATTGTCAGAGTAATGCGATTTAACAGTGAGTAAGTGTTTTTGGCCAGGTCAGACTCAACAATGACCTCTCAGAACCATTCCCCATTCTCAACGGTGTGAAGCAGGGCTGCGTGCTCGCACCGACCCTCTTCACCATCTTTTTAGCATGAAGTTGAAGCAGGCCACAGTGGACCTAGACGATGACGACGCAGTGTACATCAGGTATCGTCTCGATTGCAGCCTGTTCAACCTCAGACGATTGCAGGCCCACATCAAAATCCTAGACCGACTGATTCGTGAGCTGCTCTTTGCTGATGACGCTGCCCTCTTTGCACACACAGAGAGAGCCCTGCCCTTGAAAACTGGACGCCGCCGTCTCTAAAACAACTCTAGAGTTTCTGTTTCTGCGTACTGTTTCGAACCATGCGAAGAAGCCTTGTGGTTTGGCGTTATATCGCGTCATACAGCGGGATGCAAAAAGTTGATTGATTAACGTCCCGACAGCAACAAGACTTTCTCAGGACGTGCCTGCAATGCTTGTGAAAAAACCTAAACAGAACATTGAATGTATGTCGCCAGCCGATCCAATACGTTAAATAAACCTACAACATAGGGCCTAAATAAAGCTAAGACCATTTAGCAACACACATTCAATATCAAGACCTACAGGCAGCGCAGACAGTAGGGAGAGTTTAAAAAAGGAAAATACAGGTGAATGGACCAAGGGTAGGCAGAAACACATGCCCCAGAATAGAGGGAAAAGCCCACCCTGTGGGGCTGACCAGGGTGACCATGGGAACTAAAAAGTAGTTAACCCCACCCATGTCCCCCAGGGCAGACCCGGGTGGGTCCGCCATTAGTTGCTACAAGGTCTTTTTTTTTGTTGTTGTTGTTGTAGAGAGGTCACTTGGTATGGTTTTTAATAAAGGGAATGGTCGTATGACGTATGGATGAAAACAAAGTCAAATGTTAGTTACTTGTTTTTGTTCAAACGCCTGAATAATGCACACGGGTGTTTTGATAGGGAAAATGTGCAGAGTCCACGACATTGTACACCTTGTATATAAAAGAGTCCCTTGATTTAAGGTGCTGCTGACTTAAACCGTCGTAAGAGTTGTCGTACAGAAATGACAACTACGAACTCGACGTCGTCAACCAGTTTACGTACCTTGGGTCCACCCTCACCGATAACCACTCTCTGGACATCGAGATCGACAAGAGGCTGCTGCAACTCTTGCGCGCCTCACAACTCGAGTTCGGACAAATCCCAAGCTGACTGTGAAAACAAAGATGGCTGTGTACAACGCCTGCGTCATCAGCACACTGCTATACGGCAGTGAGACATGGACCACATGCTAGACAGGAGAGAAGACTCAACACCTTCCACCTGAGAAGCATCCGCCGTATCCTGGGCATATCTTGGCAAGATAGAGTGACCAACACCGAAGTCCTGTCACGCGCTGGCCTTTCCAGTATGTACACCCTGCTCAGACAACGCAGACTGCGGTGGCTCGGCCACGTTCGCCTCATGGAAGATGACCGCATCCCAAAAGACATCCTTTACGGAGAACTGACAGCTGGGAGAAGAAACACTGGTCGCCCCAAGCTACGATTTGTAGATGTCTGCAAGAGGGACATGAGAGCACTGGACATTGACACTGGGTCCTGGGAACGCCTTGCGAATGACCGTGCAAAGTGGAGAAGTATCCTCCACCAACACCTCACGTCAGGGGGAAGAGAAGATGTCGAAAGCAGCAGCAGACAAGCGGGCACGCAGAAATTAGTGCAACAACTCCATCAGACCTGCGACCACGTACATTTGTGATCTTTGCAGCAGGAACTGCCACTCCCGTATTGGCCTCTACAGTCACAAATGATGCTGCTTCAAATCCAGCTGAGCAGGCAATCATATCAGAACAACTCGGATGCATTATCTATGGTCGATTCAGATCGACAGAGGCCCATTATTATTACATAAATGGCTGTTTGGGCTTACTGTACCGTCTGCAGACACATTTCAGCACCATTCATGTTTCTTATGCCTTGTCGACACGCCTAATGAACTTTAAAAGCAGTTCGAACACGTAGCAAAAGCACACGCGTAATTGCGCGTATTTATTCTGCGCAACCGTTAGCATGTTAATCTATTTTTAGCTGTTTCTTGCACCGATAGCTTTGTATTTAGAGAACGGAGTGGATTCATTGTCAGGTTACTTGATATAAAGACAACGTGTGCAGAACTAGATTCTCCCGTGTCTAAATGAACCCTAACTAGACCTGTGTGTAGCGTTTTGTCACCATCTGTAACAGAAGTGTATATTTGAACAGTTACGGCGGTAGTGGGCCTTTAAGCAGTCCGTAGGCCGGCCCACACCGCTCCCCCCACCCTCCCCATCGCCCCCTCCCCACCCCACCCCCCCGCCAACCCCACCCCCGGTCAGCTTGTTCTTCTTGCAGTCGATCAGCACATCAGCACCCCAGAAAGAGTACTCATTTTCCAGCTATGTCCAGCACCCTGACCATTTGCTGTGTGAGATGGAGTATCCAGAAAGTCTGTCATGTCCAAGCTTTTACACTACCTGGAAGGACATCTTCGGAGAGCACAACAACATCATCGATGGCAGGAACTTACTGAAACCGAGGGCCTGTTTGAACAGCTTCCAAAGGTACCGGGAGTGAGCCTTGCGGCAGATTTCTACCATCCTGGGTAGGTGAAGAGTGTCGAGAGAGCAAGAAGGGGATTACATTTTCCGTTCACTCCAAAAAGATTCTAAGAAGCTAAAATGCCTTCTCGTTTAATGACCCAAAATAATAATAATAAAAAAACACAACTAAACTTCACGAAATATTTCCTGGAAGAATGGCAAAAGGACATCGACTAACGTAGGTCTGATAAGTTTCTGGAATGCTTCAGCACGAAGCAGCAGCAGTTGTATAAAAGCTACAATGGGGTCCACATGAGTCTGCAGCCTCCTTGAAGGATTTTGCTCAGGATGCACACCAAGAGAGTAAATTACCACATGCGGACAAACTATCCACTCCAATCCCTCACTAGATACACATAGGTGCGAATTTACAGATGGTAAACTGTAGTGGATGGATGGCGACCTGGTGCCAACTTCTTGTTGTATTGCCGGACATGCCGGAAAGAAGTAGGCTATTGTATTGTATTGTATTAACGTTGCCGCTAGGATGTTACTTTTGATCAAACATAAATCGAAATCAGAAAACGACACAACGCTCAAATTGTGCAAGAAAAACGAAAGACACAAACATGACATACTGTTATGTGTGGTACAAGTGAACTGACGTGACTCTGACGTGTGTACTCGATACCCCATGTGATCACTGGCAACGCAACCCAAGAAGAACCTGGTACTACAAAATGACGGTTGAGTTACGCACCGTGAGACAGTAGAAGCCCGTCGTTTCAATGGGGCGTGTTGTGGCCACAGTGTGTGTACACTATCTAAACTTAGAGGTCTGCTGTTCTAAGGACTCAGGAGCTGAGAGGTAAAATATTTTGCTTGCAGAGTTTATACAGTCAACTCTGCAACAAATTACAATTTCACGGTCCCAAGCGACCCAATAAAACCCGGTACGCTCACGCTTCATTTTATTGCCAGCTGTCCACTTGAACAGATCGCTATGATATGAATTGCAGTACTCAGCTAGCACGCCTTTTTATAATAATAGTAGCAGACTTCAATACACCCTGTAATATATAGCGGTCCGCTCACCTGCACGGCAGTAAAATGACGCGCGAGCATTGGTGTGAAGGGTTTTACTGGGGTCGCTGCGGACTGTGATACTGTGCAACTTGTAGAGTTGGTGCAAAATCTGCACGGATTGTTTTCCTCTCAGCGCGTGAAGTCATTAGAACAACAGACCTTTAAACTTGTGTCATGAGATACACTTTTCACGTTTGTCTCTCGCGAAGCGTACGTCATAAGTTCTACAATTTCACAGATAACGTGATACGCTTATACTGACCTGAGAACCAGCTAGCGACAGCTACTATGGGATCAAGCTGGCATAGCTACAATTCCAGTCGGTAGCAAATAGTTTTCAATCGTCGGGCCCACGACAGCTGCAGTGGGCCCGCGCACAGCTGTGCGCGGGCCCACTGCGGCCGTCGTGGGCCTGAAGACCTGTGCTCATAGGAAAACTCCTCCCAAGGGAGCAAAGGCCGTCCGGGCCGACATCAGCAGCCGCGCGCACAGCTTTTCGCAGGCCAGCCACAGCCGACGTGAACACTGGGTCAGACCTTGATTTTGTATTTTGTCGTACTATGAGTACTAGTCTGCTATTTTAGACCTTACGGCTTCAAGCTGTCAGGTCCACAATCACAGACCAGCACACATTTATTAAACAGCCCAGCACACATTTATTAAACAGCCCAGCGCACATTTATTAGCCCAGCACACATTCATTCAAACAACCCAGCACACATTTATTAAACAGCTGTGTGCTCGGTAAACATTTAGGCTTACTCGGTTGTCTCAGTGCCAGCAGCAAGCCAATGTAACAGGTGAGCCTTTGTCTTTTGTAAAAGAGGCCAGGTCAATAGCAAATACAGATCATGCGTGCAGAGAGCGCAGGTCATGCGTGCACCACTGCGGCCGCGCCGGCCGTACGCCTTGCTTGACACCATAGCCGGCACCCGTGTGTCGAGATTGTTCTACTGACCTAGTAACCTACGACCTCAGTCAAAGACACGAGGTACAGAATGGCCTGTTTGAGAATGGCCTCTTTCTATACAAGTTCCCCAAGGGCCTTACTGCTGTCATGTGTTGAACAAACTGCACAAGTACCGCCATTAACACTGCCGATAAAAAGTAAACAGCAGCCCGCTGCAAGAGACATAGATCCTCATGTACTCCCGCAGTTGCGGGGGCTCATGAGGATCTATGTCTCTTGCCGAAGCCACTGCGTATAAATATTTCTTGGAGGGCTGGAATCTTGGTGTTTGAAAACTTTGAATAACAAAGATTTTAAAAATAAAAATATGCGTCCACCGGCTGTGACGAGGTTAAACTACCTGTTTATCTATTATGTCTATGGATGCTGAATGATATATTTTAGGTATTTAGTTACAAGCGGTATACATAAAAATGTCTGTGACTAGCGCCAGAAGCTAACAAATGGGCCCGCTGCACACTCAAATAAAATAAAACAGCCGCTTACCTGGAATCGACGTGTAAGCCCAACATAACACGAGGAGAACAGCACAAGGGATGGCCGCTTTTCGACACTGTCGCCATAGGAAGGACACTTTCCACAGCTTCATCACAACCCTGTCGAAAGCGAGGCTGCGGAAGCCACAGAAGAGGCTATGTGGGTGAGGTAAGCAGCGCGCACGTGATGTGGAGTCAGTTTTAACGGTCTCTCAAATGGCGGCTAGGAAGGCTGGCCGTGGTTTGTTTGGTCACGTTCCGTTGGGCGCATTCATTTCAAAACGTGAGACTGCACACAAAGAGGTAAAGTCTGTCGTTGAAAAGCAGGACATTCAAGACCCCGAGACCGTGTCGACTCGGTGTAGTGGTGTTATGTCAGCCGTTCTCGTTTTTAACCCCTTCAGTACCGGCGTCTAGAAATGATACGTCTCAGAAACCATCGCAGATTCACAACTTGAAAAATTCTGCCTGATGTCAAGGCCATAAAACTTGAAAGGCTAGCAAGAGGCATTAATCCTCATGAGCCCCCGCAACTGCGGGGGCTCACGAGGATCTATGCCTCTCAGTTGCGTTTTCTGTGTCATTTGCTTTTTATGTCCCAGTAATCGGGCTGCGTCAATGTAGCCGAGAACTGAATCTTTACATAACGTTTGTCAGACTGACATTGGCGTTCTGAAACCAGAAATAGATCAGATTTGCACTAATTGTTCCGACGAATATAGTGGACAAGAACCACCGGACAAACGTGTGATTTAACGTGTTTGCTCGGGCTTTTAATCAACGGTTTTCATCGAAATACGTGCAAGTTTGCATGTTTGAACGGGCTGTAATACACTGTTTTCGTCGAACCACGTGCAATTTGGAACTGTTTCCGATTTACGGAAATGCCGGCTTATTGCTACAATTATTTAGTTTTGCCCATCGAGCACGGAAACAGAAACTGAACAAACGTATTCTAGCCACTCCGGGCTAGTGTGGAGGTCTGTGCAGATCACACATTATGAGTCATATGCTCATTTCCAGCTCAGCAAAAGGTTCTCAGGCCGGAGTGAGCCGCTGCTGACCGGTGCACGGCTGTCTGAAATACTTCACTTGTAGCCATATCTGCAGGAAACGTCTGGTCCGTGACACCTGCAGGCAAGGCAGTGCTTGATTAGCTTGCCAAGAAGTCCTCAAACTGCCATACTCCCTCCACCAGTGGTGCTGAGCAGACGATCAAAATTGTAATAACAAAAGGTAAACGGGAAGGCTCGGCGTGCCATAGTGCCAGAAGACCCAAACTGATTGTTGTTATATCCGAAGTTTCTTAGTAAATACTTCGTTATATCCGACCCGACCTTGTTGTCAGCGGAGTTGACAGTACTTCGTTATATCCGACCCGACCTTGTTGTCAGCGGAGTTGACAGTACTTCGTTATATCCGACCCGACCTTGTTGTCAGCGGAGTTGACAGTACTTCGTTATATCCGACCCGACCTCGTTGTCAGCGGAGTTGACAGTACTTCGTTATATCCGACCCGACCTTGTTGTCAGCGGAGTTGACAGTACTTCGTTATATCCGACCCGACCTTGTTGTCAGCGGAGTTGACAGTACTTCGTTATATCCGACCCGACCTTGTTGTCAGCGGAGTTGACAGTACTTCGTTATATCCGACCCGACCTTGTTGTCAGCGGAGTTGACAGTACTTCGTTATATCCGACCCGACCTTGTTGTCAGCGGAGTTGACAGTACTTCGTTATATCCGACCCGACCTTGTTGTCAGCGGAGTTGACAGTACTTCGTTATATCCGACCCGACCTTGTTGTCAGCGGAGTTGACAGTACTTCGTTATATCCGACCCGACCTTGTTGTCAGCGGAGTTGACAGTACTTCGTTATATCCGACCCGACCTTGTTGTCAGCGGAGTTGACAGTACTTCGTTATATCTGACCCGACCTTGTTGTCAGCGGAGTTGACAGTACTTCGTTATATCCGACCCGACCTTGTTGTCAGCGGAGTTGACATTACTTTGTTATATCTGACCCGACCTTGTTGTCAGCGGAGTTGACAGTACTTCGTTATATCTGACCCGACCTTGTTGTCAGCGGAGTTGACAGTACTTCGTTATATCCGACCCGACCTTGTTGTCGGCGGAGTTGACATTACTTTGTTATATCTGACCCGACCTTGTTGTCAGCGGAGTTGACAGTACTTCGTTATATCCGACCCGACCTTGTTGTCAGCGGAGTTGACATTACTTTGTTATATCTGACCCGACCTTGTTGTCAGCGGAGTTGACAGTACTTCGTTATATCTGACCCGACCTTGTTGTCAGCGGAGTTGACAGTACCTGCGGTATCTGGTAATTCTCGATATTCTACCGGTTTTTAGGGCAACTGCCTGAAAGTAGACGATGCCGATTAGAATTTAGAAATACTTACTATAGTGTGGAGGTAGAGATGCTGAAACCCATTGAAAAATATGGAATTTACAATAAACCGATACTTGCTAAGACCGGTTTTGGCAGTGGGTGCTGTGTTGGCCAGATGCCAGTGACAGAAATACCGACTGGTGAGGTTTCGTTTGCAACGAACGAGAGCAACGAAATCGGCGTGTACTATAAGCATAAACAACTCTCCAAGCATCTCCAAGTGGCATAAAACCTCATGAGCCCCCGCGGTCGCGGTGGCTCATGAGGATCTATATCTCTTGCAATTGGATCTTGTTGACTTTTTTTCTCGGCGGTGAAGAGGCTAAAGCCAGAAAGTGATATATTCTAATCCTGCATAATAAAGTAATTACTTGAGGATTTTTGTGTGTGGATTATTTCATTTCTCCGACATTGCAAGTCTTATTAGTGTGACTTAGCTACAATGCATGTAAACCAGCCCGCAAAAAGCAACATCTTAACGGGATTGAAAACAGCAATGAAAGCTTTCTGCAGGTTGAGCAAGAGTATTCTTAGCATATCTGACAAAATGCTGCACCTGTTGTTTTACTAATAAGTTTGAATGCTGAAATGCTGCGTGGTGAATCCTACGCGGGAAACATGACGGGCCCTGAGGACACATCTGCTAAGTGTTCCTACTGACAAACAAGGGTAGCCCTGAGGACACATCTGCTAAGTGTTCCTACTGACAAACAAGGGTAGCCCTGAGGACACATCTGCTAAGTGTTCCTACTGACAAACAAGGGTAGCCCTGAGGACACATCTGCTAAGTGTTCCTACTGACAAACAAGGGTAGCCCTGAGGACACATCTGCTAAGTGTTCCTACTGACAAACAAGGGTAGCCCTGAGGACACATCTGCTAAGTGTTCCTACTGACAAACAAGGGTAGCCCTGAGGACACATCTGCTAAGTGTTCCTACTGACAAACAAGGGTAGCCCTGAAGACACATCTGCTAAGTGTTCCTACTGACAAACAAGGGTAGCCCTGAGGACACATCTGCTAAGTGTTCCTACTGACAAACAAGGGTAGCCCTGAGGACACATCTGCTAAGTGTTCCTACTGACAAACAAGGGTAGATAAATGTAATTTAACTCCACGACCGCATTTCTGAAATGTTGCAGTTGTTACCAAACGACTATGTATCAGTTGCAGGAGACTGATCGACTAGGATAATTCAAGGGTATGGCGCGAAGCTAATATGGCACTACCCTTGAATTATCATGGTCGATCAGTCTCCTGCTGTAGGGCACCGGGGTTAAATGGGTTCAGATAAGACAACACTGAAACCCGTCTTGCTGTTACATTCTGTCAGTCAACGCACTTGCTGCTCAAGGCAACTTCAGTGTCTGACAAGAATCAAGGGGAAGACTAGACACCCCCACCCAGTAAACAAAGGTCCTCGGGCCCACGACAGCCGCAGTGGGCCCGCGCACGACCGTGCGCGGGATTACTGCGGCTGTCGTGGGCCCCGAGGACCTTTGCCCACTGGGACGGGCGTATTTCTCGACGGAAATTCGGTTATCTGGTTTGAGTTTCAAATAATGAACTATATCATTTCACATCACAGACTGCTGGTGAGTACTTTTGTAGGCGATGTATCCCTTGTGACTCGGTACATTTCGATACCAAAATGCATCCTGCCAAACTTCCTTCCTTCCTTCCTTCGGGCCCACAACAGCCGCAGTGGGCCCGCGCACGGCCGTGCGCGGTACCACTGCGGCTGTCGTGGGCCCGAGGACCTTTGCCCACTGGGACGGGCGTATTTCTCGACGGAAATTTGGTTATCTGGTTTGAGTTTCAAATAATGAGTACTTTTGTAGGCGATGTGTCCCTTGTGACTCGGTACATTTCGATACCAAAATGCATCCTGCCAACCTTCACCATTTTTTCAGGACCTTAACTAGGCTTAGAGTTACAGACCAGTGTACCATAACCCTTTGAGTGCAAATGACGATATAGCCTACTTTGTTCGCTTCCAAATAACCGTGCCATTTCTTCGCTTACTAACAGACAAACGACGTCGGTGGAAATTAACCTTTTATATGACACCGGAGGTCGGTCCGCAGCATTTCTTTTCTTTAAAACATGACTTGTTCATAACGTTATTTATAGCGAACGTCTAAAGTATATTTACAAGAACAATGAACCTTATCATATGAACAAATAAATTGTTTGTAATGATGTAAACGTTGACATGACGGAATTCCCGCCACGTCCGTTGTTGCCTACTCTGTTCGCTTCGAAATAACCGTGGCATTTCTCCGCTGAACCGGAGAAATGGCACGGCTATTTCAAAGAGAACAAAGTAGGCTAGAAAACCCGCCAGCATTCTGTCCAATCATTGGAGTCACATGTTTCAAAGCTGTACAGACAGACCTGGTCCTTAGACAGGTGTGCACGGAGACTGATGACGATACCGCTCGTTGGAAAGACGCTTAGTTATGCGTCTTTCTCGCCGAGTGGTATCGAAAGCAGCTGTCACGGGGTTAAAGTTGTCAGTCTTCTCCAGAAGCGGTCGCTTAATGCTTCAGTTCGCCAATAAAAAGTGTTCACAATGTTTGTCCTGCCTTGAATAACACTTTCCTACGCATCTTTTCACAAGCACACGTAACAACGGTGTCGTTACTGACATTTCATCCACCAGGGGACTCTCCTACATATGAAAGAAGAAGATAATCAGAATAACTTTTATTTTACAAAACTGAAAAACTATAAATTAACAAAACTGAAGTCAGTCTTTTTGTGCATTTCGCAAGACACACCAAGACTGTTTATGAAGGAGGTTGCGAATTCTCAACCCTCTGTTGCCTGTAAACGGTCACTTTAACTCCTTCATTATCGAGAGAAATTAAAAAGCACCCACCGGCAAATGCAAGAGGTATAGATGCTCATGAGCCGCCGCAGTTGCGGGGACCCATGAGGATCTATGCCTCATGCTAAACCCACGTTGTGTTGAAGTTCAATGGACGAATGAGGATCTTTGGCGAGGAGTTAACACACATTGCAGGAAAACAATCTTTGTCTAGTAGAAGGGCAGTGTTTAACTCTTTGCGTGTCGGTAGCGGTCTTTGTCGCGATGATTTCTACAGGAATCATCGCGACAAAAACCGCTACCGACACTCAAATGGTTAAGCTATGCATCTGGGAAGCGCTTTAGGTTGGCGGATCGTCCTCAAGCTCGTGCTGAGTAAAATGGACGCCATGCGTGCTGTGCACGGACCAGCTTCGGTCAACATCGGCACGGAGATTTTTTTCGTTACTCCTCACTCAGAAACCTCCACTATCACAAATCTCCATCTCCAGCAGTCAGGCTTTGTGTCCAGAAGGAACAGAAAAAAAACAGCCACCCCCTTCGCCTTCGGCAAATGTAACGTTAGGCGACACACACACACACTTTAGATGTCTGGAGATCTGTATACTCGTAGTTCATAAACGGTGACATTGAGTTTTCATCGTGGATCAGCGGAATACTGCTACCTCTACCACTGCTGCCTCTACTGCTGCTTTTCTTGGGGTTGCTGTCCTTACTACTACTACTACAACTACCAGCCTACTGACTGACTGACTGACTGACTGATTGCCGGACTTACATATACTGCAACTACTACAACTACTTATGGGGACAAAACCGAAGTTATGGCAAGAGTTGCATGCTAGTATCCTATTGTTGCTCCGAGTAAGGGGCGACACGCATCTCTTGCTATAACTGGCGTAACTTCGATTTTCTCCCCCTGATATTGTAATAACAATCACCATCACCACCATCATCATCATCATCATTAATATTAGTAATAGTAGTAGATCCCAACATGCAATATAATTACATGCTGATTCCTGATTTTGAACCTGACTTCGAGCCGTAAGGTCCGAAAACACAGACCAACACGCACGCACGCGCGCACACGCACACACACACACCCGCCGTGAGATGGCCTTAGTCGCCTGTTCGGCGTTAAACCCAAATAACTAACTAATTAACACACACACGCACAGACACACACACACACACACACACACACACACACACACACACACATAATGAGCAATGCGTACAGCGCCAAGTTAATTATGAGCAGTTACTACTAATCGAACCCTGTACAATAGTAACGTACTCACCTTGCTCTGTGACACAGCATAAAACAGACGCCCAGACGAGACAGCACTAACCGCGCGCTACCACGAGTGATCTGCAAGAAGCAGACGACTGTTTACCAAGAACACAACTCGCCTTTGGCTAAAAGACGAGTCCAGAAATGAAGTCACGAGCCGTGGCGACAAGGGCCAGACCACTCCCCTTAAAATCCACTCATCCACTGCGCAAAATTAAGATCCGCGGGCCAACATCAGCCGCAGTTGGCCCGAGTACGACCGTGCGCGTGCCAACTGCGGCCGACGTCGGCCCGAGGACCTTGTTGCGCTCCAGGCAAATTGCGTCTGAGCCCGTAGGAATCAATACATTTCCAATGCTAGCGTTCTGCGATAAAGGCTGGGTGCGGGCTGTGCCTCCCAATAGGCCTACAGGCACTTTGCGTGAACTCGTAAATAGAATCCAGACTAAAAACGTGGCTGCCAAGAGTGTAAAAATGCAGACAAAATCCCAAACGAAGAAAGAAACGTGCTTAGAAAAGACAGTTGCAATACAGTTATCTAATTTTTGTTTCCCTTTTTCAAAATAGACCCGCATACTAGGCAGTGAAAATACGTTTGTGATATTTATGTATAGGCAGTGATAATACGTGATATGTACAGTCTGTGATAATATGTGTGATGCTTTGTTTTTATGCGAAGATATATACAATTTATATGTTTATTTGTATTATTACTTTACTACTGAGAGAAGACGGTGCAATTTCCCATCTTACGGAATTAACAAATCCTTTGAATTTTGAGTCACACAAGTACACAACTTATTAATTTGCCTTTTTGTTACGTGTCACAAAAAGTGTCGGCTTATGACGTGAAAATGTAATATGAATTAATACTAAAACAATCAAAATGAGTAATACAAGATGAGGGTTTCATCCCAAAGTCTACCGTATTGTATGAAGCTCACGTGCGTTTTTCTTTTAGGAACATTCAGAGTTCATATTTTTAAGCTTATCAGTCTGATCCATTTTCCTCCTCTCTAAGCCAACCTCTGATCAACACACGCAGCCGCACACAAATAAAGACGGACACACGGCGCTTCCCGCCATTAATACGCTCTGTGGATTGAAGTAGCGACAGGAATTCTGAAGAATAGCACGAGCAGCAAAATGACGTCACTATAAGCTTCACATCATGGCATCGCTGGTCTCACGAGGTCGTGTATACTGTGACAAATTTGATGTTTCACGTTACTCATCCGAAAGGCAATCAGCATCTTCCAGAGCTGACTGTTTTGTTTCACATCCACTTCCAGGGCTGACTGTTTGATGGGAGTAAATAGTGGCTCCAAAACTTGCAAAAGTGAATTAATTATTATTGAAAAAGTTAAAGAGGTACAACGCGGGATGGATTACGAACTCATTCAATATCTCCCTTTAATCTGCCCCCCCCCCCCACCTCCCCCTACCCCACTCCCTCCACCCCCCGCCCACTCGCCTGATCCGCACGGCAATGGCAAACACAAACACAAACGGCAGAATGGCACACACAAACACAGACGGCAGACACACGGCGCTTCCTCACGGTTATACGTTCTGTAGGCTGGCGTAGCCATAGCCATTTCGAAGAATAAGGTGGAATGGCCCATGCCCACAAAGCCTCTTTTGTATGAGCTTGCATGCATATTCCATTTTTGCCACAATACGTTCACAAATATTATACAACAAGAAAGGCAAAGCCCTTATGGCTCACGTGTATGACCAATCCACACATGTGACAATAAGTAAAGGGATGGCTTCTGTACCAACAAAATCCATGTTTACTCAAAATTTAATCAGTTTTCACACATCTGTCAAACCCCCGTGACCCTTGACCTTTGCGATGAGTCGACTAAATTAGTATACATGGGAAGGTTCTACCATCAGCCACCTTTGTGCCAAATTTGATTCAAAAGTTTGCAAAATTGTTGATAATGACTACAGTTCTATCAAAAATTGGCATTTTATACACATTTGTCGACCTCTTGTGACCCTTGACCTTTTCTAATTGGTCATCCAAATTAATATGCATAGATAGGTCTTACCATCAGGTATCTCTGTACCCAATTTGGGTTTGAAGTTGCGAATAGTAATTGAGAAAAAAAAACATTTGTCAAAATATGGCTATTTAGGAGTTCTTGTGACCCTTGACCTTTCCGAGGGATCAACCAATATAGTATGTATAGAAAGGTCTTACCATCACGTATCTTTGTACTAAGTATGGGTTTGAAGTTATGAATAGTATTTGAGAAAAAATAAATTATGCCAAAATATAGCTATTTTTGATATATTTCCTGATCCCTTGTGACCCTGACCTTGTGAGAGGTCACTGAAATTGGAATGTTTAGAAAGGGCTTGCTACAAAGTATCTTTGGGCCAAGTTTGAAGACTGTAGCTTGAATAGTCTCCGAGAAAATGCCAACGTTAACGTTTACCACGGACGACGGCGGACGGCGGACAGACGACGGACGCCGGACGGACGACCAATGTGCCCAGAACATAGACTCACTTCTGCTTCGCACGTAAGCCAAAAATAGAGAGACTGTCAAAATGAAGGAGAAAAGTTCATACACATGTAAAACCCTGACGTGCTGTGATTTGCTTCAGTAACAACATTGTATAAAACACTGACGCGTTTGGTGCGTTTACGTCACCGTCAATGTCTGATTCTTCTGATGAAATCAAGGAGTCTTACTTTTGACATGTTTTCCGCATTGCACTTTTATTTTTGAAAACGTTGAAGAGGTATAAAGCTGGATAACGAACTCATCTAATGTCTTTCTACAAACTAGCCACATCCACAATTTCAAGTGCATATAATCAAACTTGCCGACAATAATCTGGGTCAACCTACTTTCTATAAACGGGCTTTGTATCTTTAATGATACATCCAATTAGAATATGCTCGGAAGCTTTATTAGCTACCCCTTGATTAAAGTATTTCGCCAATATTCAAGCTTGTGCGTACAGAACTCTCGGAGATTTTCGTGTTTACATAAATACGCACACACACACACACACACACACACACACACACACACACACACACACACACACACACACACACACACACACACACACACACACACACACACACACACACACACACACACACACACACACACACACACACACACACACACACACACACACACACACATATATATATATATATATATATATATATATATATATATATATATATATATATATATATATATATATATATATATATATATATATATATATATATATATATATATATATATATATGGCGCTTTGCGCCAAAACGACGTTCAACAACAAGGTTAGAATGACTAGACGGCCGTCATTTTTATCTTGTTACTTCTTTGCCAGACCATGCGCCCTGCTCGCCTGTTATATCTTTCGTATTTTTCGGAACGAGCTCCGACCAGCCCCATCCTAAAGTCAACCGTCTTTTCAAATACGTTAGACAAAAAGCAGTAACATTTGATGAAAAGACAAAGACAATGTCGAAAATACCAACCATACCCTATAAATCATTTATAAGCATGTTTCTTTCTTCGTTGGGACGTTGTCATGAAGAGGCAGCCATAGGTAGGTTCCAGTTTGGTGGCCATCTTAAAGCCACTGCACTGGTCGAAGGTGGCACCATCCAACCATTCCATGACTGAACTAACTCATCGATGCCATTGTGTGGAATGACAATATAAAGTGAAGGCAAGGGTAAACTACACTTCAGGTTTGGTTACAAAGTAAAGTAGGTTATAGCACTGTCAGCGGAGAGAAATCTGCATGATCGACCAGTGATCACAGATCTACTGTGGCCAAAGCACCCCCCCCCCCCCCCCCAAAAAAAAAAAAAAAAAAAAAAAAAAAAAAAAAAGAGATAGGAAAGAGAGGGGGCGCTAAGAGAGTGACTGAAAGCAATGCATATGGAAGCACTGGTCGATCATGCACATTTCTCTCCCCTGACAGTGCTATAACCTACTTTACTTTGTAACCTTCCTAAAATATTAGCACTGGCAGTCTCCCCTTTTCTTTTCATTTATTACTACAATATCGACTGCAACCCCTTCCCTCCTTTTGGTAGGTTCTCTTTTAGGGTGCATGGAAATTTAACTCTAGGTGGTGGCATGGAATGTATGCCCCTGCAGACACCACAGTAAAATGTGGTTGTCATTCCAGGTAGGCAGAATTTCCTGCCTCCTCCAGTATTGCCGATGGTGTGCTGAAGAGGTCGCCAAGACCGAAACAGCTGTCCACACCGGCTAAATATCTGGACCCCCCTTGGGGGACCTAGATTTAAATTTCCATGCACTGAGTGGCTGGAACAGTGGATATGTGATACGCCCCTTCGGGGGGTGGGGGGGGGGGGCTTCCATATGCATTGCTTTCAGTCACTCTCTTAGCGTCCCTTTGGTGCTTTGGCCACAGTAGATCTATGATCACTGGTCGATCATGCACATTTCTCTCCCCTGACAGTGCTATAACCTACTTTACTTTGTAACCTTCCTAAAATATTAGCACTGGCAGTCTCCCCTTTTCTTTACACTTCAGGTTTGAAAAGTTCTTCTGGTTAACAAAGTTAGCCCCAACACCCTGCAGCAAGAGATGGATTGATCTTGATAATTCAAGGGTAGTGCCTGATGAGCTTGGCGCCTTCAGGCGCTAACCTCATCTGGCACTACCCTTGAATTATCATGATCAATCCATCTCCTACAACTGGTACATAGTCGTTAGACAACGCCTCCAAAATCCTGGAAATGCCGCCGTGGGGTTGAGAGGGTTAACTTGGTCTATGATTCCTGAGGCATGATTGGTATCTTTGATGTATGCACAAAAGGCTGAAAGATGATGTCCAGGTATTCTGAGGTGTGCTCTGCAAGACAGATGAAAGCTGATCCGATGGGTTTAAACTGCATTTAGGGTCATTGTTTTTGTCTTTTTGCCACGTGCTCTGCGCATACATAATATATAAATCCTCTTCAGCTCTAATTTTGACACTTTTAATTGACGTCACCTGTACGTTACTTTTTTTTTTTATAAGGCATTTTGAGTTCTTCATATTAAATGCTTCACGTCATGCATTCATTTAAAACTTCTGACCACGAAACGATGAATAGCAAATTGTGCAAATGTTTGTATGTCTATTAATTATTTTTGAGAAAGGGTTTTAATCCAAAATATTATTAAACTGTGTTGTAATTCTCTTTTCTAAGCGTGTTTCTCTTTGTTCGGATGAAAAGACTGCACCGGCCATCCACTGGTGATCAGCGGTCAATTACTTTAGAGTGTTCACCCCTCGCCCCCTGAGAAACCTTCTACCGGTAACCCACTCCAAAAATCTATTCTGACGAGCAAAAGAAATGCGACATTTTTGGAACCATCGGAAACACGAAATCCAAAAATTTTCGCATTCCTTTTGCTCGCCAGTATAGATGCATACCGTGCGTCGGCCACCTACTGGCTCTCTCACAGCGACGAAGCAGTTCTTTAGACAGGACACACTTCATCCCCTGAACAACCCACAGTCTCTCCCTCCCTGTAGGCTAAGTAATCGAAGGACACTGGTGCTCAACGATCAATCATTATCGAGCCGTGGCATATCCCTCTGAAAATCTCGCTGTTATTCCCTTAACCTTTTAACCCCAAAGCCGCTTTTGCCACATTTTGGAGGTGCCACCTAAAGTACCAGTTGCAAGAGATAGATCGGCCACCGAGCGATATCGTCATCACTAGCAGTCAAGGAGTTAACCGACCCTCTGGTTTGAAAATGATCGCCTACAAAATAACAGTTCATACCTGAAGAAACTCATTTACTGTACAAGTTATGTATCGACCAAGATAGTTTAAGGGTGGTGCCGGAAAATTTTGGCACCACCCTTGCATTATCACGGTATATCTGTAACCTTAACTCTCTCTTGATCTATGATGTGGGTCTGCAGGAGACGGCTGCCGAGTTTGGGGAATTTGGACCGTGCGGCATAACCCCTTCCCTGCCGAGAAAAAGTAAACGCGACCCACCTGCAAGAGACATAGAGCCTCATAAGCCCCGGGCTGTTGCTGGGGCACATGAGGATGTATGTCTCTTGCTAAGACCTACGTGTACCCATGTTCCACTGACCGTCGTGACTTTTGGTCATTCGAATGAGCACAGATTTCTGACACAAAATATTACAGTCCATTGGCATGGACGGGGTTAATGGCTTTCCGACATGAGGGTGGAGAGAGCGAAGTAGCGGGCGATGCCAGCGTGGCGGTGTCCAATTATTTCCCGGCTAAACCTGTGTTAATATAATAATAATAATAATAATAATAATAATAATAATAATAATAATAATAATAATAATAATATAATAATAATAATAATAATAATAATTACGATATTTATAATGCGCTTATCTTATAATAATTATAATTCTAAGCGCGCATTCACAACTCACGCACGCATGCGCACGCTTTAGACAATGACTCACGTACCACAAATAGTGAAATACATTACGACGGTCAGCTTGGGGTGGGGAGGGTGGTGATATAGTGCTAAAACTGTTCAAAGAGGTGAGTTTTGAGGGCGGACTGGAAGGAGGAGAGAGAATGTTTCTGACGGAGAGAGAGTGGGAGAGTGTTCCAGGTGGATGGACCGTAGACGGAGAAGGAGCGGGGGCCGAAAATGTTGAGTTTGGTGCGAGGAATGTGGAGGCGGAGAGGGTCGGAGGCAGAGCGGAGGGAGCGGGAAGGTGTGTAGGGGTGAAGTAAGTTAGAGAGATAGGCAGGAGCGCAGTTGTTCAGGGATTTGTAGTGTGTTTTTAAGGCATGCATGCGTCAGGCAGATATAGAAAACAAAACCAAAAGAAAACCCCCCCCCCCAAAAAAAAAAAAAAAAAAAACAACAAACGAACAGACATTGATGTTCTCAAAGGACCCTCATTATTAGGGTTTTGTTATCAGTTCCAGCGCGTGTAAACACACACACACACACACACACACACACACACACACACACACACACACACACACACACACACACACACACACACACACACACACACACAAACACACACAAATACACGCAATCCATCCAACCACCCATGTATCCATCCATGCACCAATCGGTCAATCAATCTTTCAATCAATCCATCCATCTATAGATCTATCAAACAATCACCCAATCAGTCAGTCAATTAATCAATCAATCAATCAATTTGCAATACAAAACATGTGAGCAGTATCATTCATCTCCGACAGACTACAAGGGGAGGAAGACTGGCTATGATGTTAGTTTAAGGGTAACGCGTCTTGATCTTCATGCCAAGACTGTCTTTTTTCAGCAGTAAGATAGCTGAGAGTGACACTTGCAAGAAACTGTTTAATATTACGAACTCCTTGCTTGGCAAGTGCAAGACTTCTCCGTTCCCCGTTACCATCCCTACAAGCGATCTTCCTCAAGTTTTCTGCAACTTTTTCTGTGATAAGATCAGACATATCCGTGACGAACTGGATAAGCTTAGTTTGTCTGTTGTTTTGTCGCCGTCACCTTGTTTCGGTCATGGGACCGCTTTCGCATGTTTTGAGCCAGTTACGCAGGCGACTGTTCTCGACATTTTAAAAAAAGACGACTCCCAAGACATGCGAAAGAGATCCCATACCCACGCCTCTTCTGTACCAAAACATTGATCTGTTGATTGGTCCCATGACCCATATCATTAATGTGTCTATGTCCACTGGTGTATTCCCGGACGAGTTCAAGACGGCCTTAGTTAAACCACTGCTGAAGAAACCAAACCTCGATCCTAATGTACTGCAAAATTACAGACCTATCTCCACCCTTCCCTTTATTTCTAAAATCCTCGAGAAGGTTGTTTTATCTCAGATGTTAAAGTACCTCCAAGAAAATTCTCTCCTACATCCCTTCCAGTCCGCATACTTACCTGGCCGCTACACTGAAACTGCCCTGATCAGAATCTTAAACGATCTCCTTTGCGCTGCTGATAATAACGAGCTGTCTGTCCTGACTCTCCTCGATCTGTCAGCAGCCTTTGATACTATCGATCACTCCATTCTTCTGTCTCGTCTTCACTTTGACTATGGCTTCTCTGAACGTGCTTAAATCGTAGTTGTAGCAACGGCAAGTTTGAAAATTGGTTTTTGTGACCAAATGCTTTTACCGTTGTACCATTGTAAAATAAAGGTTCATTGTTCATTGTTCATTATGCTTTACTCTGGATGGAGTCATATTCACAAACTGGCGTCTAGTTGTCTCTGTCAACGGCTGTCACTCTGCCCCAGCCTCACTACTTTTCGGCATGCACCAAGGTTCTGTGTTCGGGCCGATATTTTTCATTCTGTATATGCAGCCGTTATCTACTATTTTTTCAAAGTACTCTGTTAGACATCATGTGTTCGTAAATTTCGTCTTCCCAATTTCAAATGCAAAACACATGGCGGTCGTACCTTCTCCCTTCTTGGCCCCGCCACTTGGAACTGCCTCCCCGTCCCTGTCCGTAACTGTCAAACGCTCTTCTCATTCAAATCACTTCTCAAACCCCACCTCTACAACGCTGCCTTTTACTAGTTCATTCCCCTAGCCATGCACAATTCATCACCACTGTCACGCGCGCGCGCGCGCGCGCGTGTGTGTGTGTGTGTGTGTGTGTGTGTGTGTGTGTGTGTGTGTGTGTGTGTGTGTGTGTGTGTGTGTGTGTGTGTGTGTGTATGTTGTGTGTGTGCGTGTTAAGCAGTTAGGTTGTATAAGCGCTTTGAGCTACTTTTTAGAATAAGCGCTTAACAAATCTCCTTTATTATTATTATTATTATTATTATTATTATTATTATTATTAATAATGCCGGACTACCTTGCCGCCTGGTCAAAACGCCACGTTAGTTTTTAGTACCCTTTAGCTATTATGATAGATCTATCTCCCGAAATCCACACGGCTGAAAAAAACGTGTTACCAATGGACACATTGCTCACAATTTGAGTCAGTTACAGGTCATCCTCGGTATTTCACAGTACCCGGGAACTACAGGTCATCCTCGGTATTTCACAGTACCCGTGAACTACAGGTCATCCTCGGTATTTCACAGTACCCGGGAACTATAAAGTCACACAGCGTTATTCGCGATCACGTTATTACAGTGATGAATTCACATTACTTGTGAAGAAAAAAGTTTCCTAAGCAAAAGGTCCTCTAGCCGATGTCAGCCTTTGCTGGCCCGCGCACGGCCGTGCGCGGGCCAGCAAAGGCTGAAGTCGGCCCGAGGACCTTTTGCTCACCATGCATCCTGGTGGTAGCCAGAGACCTGCGTGCGCTACATCAGATACCGCCATCTGGAGCGCGTAATACTGAGGTTGACCTGTATAAACATGACCACAAATACAAATTGTACGCAGTAATTTACTCGTGTGTCTATACATACATGTGCCTGCTTTATCACGTCGTTAACAATTTAAACGACACTGATGGGTTCAGTAAACATAAAGTGTAGCACTCACCTCGGTTCAGTGATATAAGTCCTCGTTTTGCAACGTGCCGCTCATTGGTTCTACACTTCAGTGCGATAGTTTCAATAATTATAACACTTGTATATAACACCGGAGGCACAGTTGATATGTGACGCACACAAAGCACGCAGAATAATACGATAAACTGATTCGGTCGTACCCTTTGACATGAACATTAACTTGTAGACAAGAAATAGTATACCTGACCGTGTAAAAGTAGAAGCCGCAGAGGGCTAAACTGTGCCTGGCACACTTTTCAGTTGTAACACAAGCTTTTATCACAGATAATGAGACAGTAGCTAACTACCGATACAGAATACAGTTCTGCATTGTCAACATTTGTGAAAAGCGAGATTTTCATCGTAATACCATGCAAAGTTGATTTACACAAAAACAGACTACCTTTTTTTTTTCTCACCTGCACAGAGCAGATTTGAGGAGAATCTTTATCGTCTTGCTGGGGACGAGTCTCATGGCAGGTTCTCGGTCGGAGGGCCTTGGGGTTAATAATACACTGCGTCGCACAGGAAATGCACTCGACGTTTCAATAACTGCACTGTATGCAGATTGTATTTTCAAAAGGTTGTCAAATCAACGCCTAAGATCGTCACACGTCAAAGAAACATGGTCACAAACTGGTTTCAGCAAGAGGCATAGACCGCAGTTGCGGGGGCTCATGAGGATCTATACCTCCTGCAGTCGGGTGGTATTCGATTATTTATTTATATTTTTTTGTACAGTGAAGGGTTTGTGCCACCGAAGACACATTGCGAGTTGACTCCATGTCAGTGCCTACGCCAGACGCACATACCAAATAAGACCAGCAAGAGGCATAGATTCTCATGCGCTCCGGCTTGAGCGGGGGCTCATGAAAATCTGTGCCTCTTGCATTTTAGGAGTTATTGGGGGTTTGGTGTAGTCTAGATACCAGACAAAGTGTATCAAGGTAGAACACAAAAACACCCCTCCAACTGTCGCCGTGTCACATTTATCTGCTGAAAGATAACGTTCATGTCGGCACACACTCCTTACAAACCAGATAGGTGAGGCTAGCGCTGGCATAATTGTACAACAAACCAAGGGGAATTACTCAGCGCTGGACAACAGTTAGATCCCCTGCCCCCGCCTATCAGGCACCCAATCGCCAGCCCACAGAGAAATACGCAGGTATAGAATAAGACGATCATTTGCATCTTCAATAATAATAATAATAATAATGTTGTCCAGCGCTGAGTAATTCCCCTTGGTTTGTTGTGGCACACACTCCTGTTTATCTTACATTTAAAAATAATGTTTAAGACTGTGTGTGTCTCTGTGTGTGTGTGTGTGTGTGTGTGTGTGTGTGTGTGTGTGTGTGTGTGTGTGTGTGTGTGTGCATGCATGTATGTGTGTGTGTGTGTGTGTGTGTGTGTTATGGTGTGCATGTGTGTGTTTGTGTGTGTGCGTGCGTGCGTGTGTGTGTGTGTGTGTGTGTGTGTGTGTGTGTGTGTGTGTGTGTGTGTGTGTGTGTCCCATGCAAACGCCTTCGTCTGTGTATGTGTCTGAGTGCACCTGGAGAGACCTTGCGCGGTGTTGAAATCCCTCTCAGCTCAGTATGTGTGAGTCGCCATTTTCAAGATCTTACAAGACTCAGTTGATATCAACACCTTTAGTTTACTTCTGAGAAAAACAACTGAACACGATAAAGCTAATAGGGACACAGATCCGCAGTTGTGGGGGCTTATGAAGATCTCTGCTTTTTGCTGACACCATTTTATATCTTTGTTGCTTAGACCGCTGCCGGTTTTTTTTTTTTTTTTTTTTTTGTTTTTTTTTTTTGGTTGTTTTTTTTCCCCTCTGAATTCGCGAAGATTTTAAAACACAAACTGCGATCAGTTGCAGTGAAGGGGTTAAGCGTGATTCTTTGATCTACAGTCTTCTGTCAGGTTAACTCATTGTGCCCGAGGTACAAAATACCCACATTTTGGAGTTATCATCTGAGGACTGTATTTACAATTCAGGAGACAGATCGACCATGATAGTTCAAGGGTGGCTGGCAGAATAGCTTGGCGCCTATAGGCGCCAAGCTATCCTGCCACTACCCTTGAACTATCATTGTCGAGCCATATCTTGCTTTGGTGTGTCGCGGGCAGAATAAGTTAAATAACTAAGCGACACTACAATAGTTGCGCTTTTTATAAGCTGTCAAAACATGATGTTATGGTAGCCCGTTATCTTATGTCAGTTTAAGCTAACTGACGCGTACACTATCAGCGGTCCACAGGTGCGTTAGTGGACGCGTCCTACAGAGGGACAATTTCTATGTAATGTTTACTGATACGGTGAGTTGAACATTTGTCATGAGAAATAAAGTTCCCACATGACTTCACAGTTCTCTAAAGCAAAAAACACGTTATCTTGTAGTCCCTTGACTGCTGGGGAAAACCGAACACGACCCATAGGTCTGCAAGAGGTATATAACCTCATCACCAACCGCAGTTGCGGGGGCTCATGAGGATCTATGCCGCTTGCTGAAACCACTTTGCATCCCTGTTCCTTTCACGACTGTGGCATATTTGATGTTGTATTTACCACAGTTTCAAAAACGCGATCTGCGTAGGGGCGTTCAAAGGGGTTACATTAAAGCATAATCAAACCACTTACGGTAGGCGAGTGTCTGCTGCAGCACGTAGGCCACTGAAGGTATCACTGTACACAGAATGATGCCAGTCAGAATTACTCTTGAGCGCGTTGACGTCAGTAATATAACATCCCCTGACTGCACACGAGAATGCCTGTGTCCACACACTGCAGATCAGAAGGTGTTCGCACACAAGTATGTTCGTGAACCTTTATATCAACCCCTTAGTTCACTGCCAGTGGAACTTACTGCGTTTTTCAAATTGTAAATTCATTGTAAAAAATCCCTAACCGTCAAATGCGGAACATCTGTATAAAGTTATTTCAGCAAGAGGCATAGATCCTCATGAGCCCCCCGCTGTAGCGGGGGCTCATGAGGATCTATGCCTCTTGCAGGTTGGTGGTATTCACTCCTTTACTCGGCTGTCAGGGGTAAAAGAACTGTGGACATGTGCGGGCGGTAAAATTGCGCTCCAAAAGCTGTATTATTCAATCCTGACAAGTGTTGGTTACAAGTGCTTATGACATCGGCACTGGTCCTTACACTCGTGCCCGTCAAAGGCACGAGTGTAAAGGTCAGTGCCGATGTGTGCATGAACAACGTCTCTAATGTAGCATAATATTAGCGCTACAAACTGGCCCTAAATATTATAGCCCAAGTTTAGATTATGACCGGTATGTTAATAAATTGATTTAAATTCAAGACAGCCTATCAATTCCTAAACAAAATGTGACAGAAGGCCATTGAAAAAAAAATTTCTCCAATGTTTTAAAGAGACAAAATAAATGTCGTCTGGTCTCGAGGCAAAAGTCTTATTCAACATACATAATAATTATATATACATAATAATAACTATTTTGCTTTATACGGATGCGGCGAGCCGTAAATGGCTTAATATCAGTACTGATCCGTGTCAAAAGAAGCAGATTAACACTGGTTGTATAATAATAATAATAATAATAATAATAATAATAATAATAACAACAACAACAACAACATACCGGTTATTATATAGGCGTTTTATCCAACTCTGTGAATCGGCTCAAAGAGCTGCGAACTGAACCCAACCCGCACACTCACTTGAAATGCACGCATTCACTCTGAAGAGAAGCACAGTGCACGACGAACACGGAACATTCCTGTGTTGCGAAGGGCCAGCTCAGCTAGTATGCCGCTATCCGCTCCACTTGCAGCAAAATGACGTCACTGTAAGCTTCACATCATGGCATCGCTCATCTCACGACGCCGTGTACATTGTGACGAATTTGATGTTTCACGTCACTCGTCAGCAGCCTCTTCCAGAGCTGACTGTTTTGTTCCACATAGCCTCTTCCAGGGCTGACTGTTTGATGGGAGTAAATAGTGGCTCCAAAACTTGCAAATATAAATAAATTATTATTGAAAAAGTTAAAGAGGTACAACGCTGGATTACGAACTCATTTAATATCTCCCTTTAATCTCGCCCCCCTCCCTCCCTCTCCCCCCCCCCGCCCCCCCCCCCACGTCCACTCGTCTGATCCGCACGGCAATGGCACACACAAACACAACTGAACGCGGGCAGAATGGCACACACAAACACAGACGGCAGACACACGACGCTTCCTACCGGTTATACGTTCTGTAGGCTGGCGTAGCCACAGCCATTTCGAAGAATAAGGTGGAATGGCCCATGCCCACAAAGCCTCTGTTTGAGCTTGAATGCCAATTTCACCTTTTCCACAATCGGTTCGCAAATACCATTCCAAAATAGAGAGACTGTCTTCCTAAATGAAGGAGAGCATATCATACACATGTAAAACGCTGCCGACGTGCTGTTATTTGCCACTGTCTGATTCTTTTGATGAAATCAAGGAGTCTTACATTGACATGTTTTCCGCATGGAACTATTATTTTCGAAAACGCTGAAGAGGTACAAAGCTGGCTAACGAACTCATCCAATGTCTTTCTACAAACTAGCTATATCCATTGACCCCTTGTCTTTCCCATCTCCCTTTACAGCTACACACACATATTCGCGGAGCGGCAGGGATACCATACCACAGGTAACAACAGAATATCCTGCTAATTGATTACCAAAAGAAACCACAATAGAACATTAATACTAAGTAAGGGGGGGGGGGGTGTGTGTGTGTGGGAGGAATCCAAATGTTTGTTGACACTAATACTATGTATACACACATATGGTTACACATCAGTACTAAATGTCAGCCGCATCGGTATTGAAAGATCATTTGTTACAGTATGTTATGCATCATATTGCCTCTCTCTCTCTCTCTCTCTCTCTCTCTCTCTCTCTCTCTCTCTCTCTCTCTCTCACACACACACACACACACACACACACACACACACACACACATACACGCACACAAGCACACACACATACACGCACACAAGCACACACACACACACACACATACATACACACACACACATACACACACACACACACACACACGCACACACACTGATAGTTGTAATCAAGTAAACAACTCACTGAATTGATCAACATATCATGCATTTATTCAGTGCTGAGACAAACTGGTGAAAGATAATACAGTCAACTTCGCCTGTAACAAGATGAGATATAACAAAAGCCAGACATGTATGGCACCTTTTCCTGAGGTCCCGACGACACAACTTCCTTCGCATATAAAAAGGTTTCAATGTAACAGCAAAAATGTTTAGGTCCACAAACGATTTGGTATATCCGATGTTGAGTCACGTTGACGGTCTCTGTTCTAAACGCCGGCAGGTTACGATAGCAGAACCGATGTGCGACTTATGAAACTTTCTTTCTCTTTTTGGCTATTGCAATATCAATACCCCCACATGCTCTTGTAAAAGCTTATTGAAGATGCATTTCTCTATGATATTCAGATCCTCCCTTGAAACAAACAAACAAACAAACAAACAAACAAACAAACCATCGATGTAATTGATTGCTGAGCTATTTTCGATGATTGGGACACGAGAAAGTAAAACACAAAAAGTGTGGCATGCAATCATCATGGCGGCGACACACGGAGCACGCGAAAGACAGCATAGGCATAAATTAACCCAGGTAAACACTGCCTGGGTTTCTACGAACAAATAATATAGTTCAAGGAAGACCTAAATAGGAGTTAGTTACTGCAGGGGTTAGTCAATGACTTGGGTGTAACGTGTGTTGTGTTCGTTGTTCCCACAAATGTTCGTGTTGATCAACTTCATATAAAATAGTCAACATTCCAGCCGGGGTATTTTAGGAAAGCAAAACGCATTCTGTCATAACAGACACTTTTTCTTTGACTCTATCATACTTCTTTTTCCGGCATGTATCTTTATTACACCTTTTAATGGAATTCAAACTAATTTATTGACAGTATTTTACTGTATATTAAAGTCAGACAGCTACATAATGAATAAGTGTAACAATTCAAAGTGGGTGGGGCGGGAGGAGCGGGGGGGTGGGGGGGGGGGGTGGCAGCGATTTTTGCACATTCTAGTCCCACAATCTTCACACCGTAGGCCATCTCGGCGCAACCGCGACCATTCCTGCACATCGTAGTCAGGCACCCTTTTCAGCTCAAAAGAGACTAAAATTCCTAATTCAAACACAGAATACCACTTGTACTGGCCGCAAGAATGTTGACAAGTGCATTTAGTGTAGTGTGGACGCTGTTTTGCAGCAGAGTTTGTCCCAACGAATCAGACACGCCATCGATCAAATTTTCCACACCAAAAGGTCACTGATTTCTTCAAATTATGATGGCAATTTCCTGCCAGCTTTCGATATTCTGCAAAGAGCTGCAGGTGTGCCAATCTATTTGCAGCTAGCAGATGTTTGAAATGAACAACATAAATTGCAGCCTAGTGGGTCTTTGGGGACGTAGTCCCGCCTTCCGCACCGTAGTCCTGTCTACGTACCCTGTATAATATGATCATCTTGTTGTTTACCTGCAGATTCACCTGTGGGCTGGCGATTGGATGAATGATAGGAGGGGGCAGGGGATCTAACCGTTTACTAATTCCTCTTGGTATGTATACTAAGCATAATGTCTCAGTCTCTTTAACCCCTTCACTGACAGAAAAATGCGAACACCACTCGACTGCAAACGGCAAAGAAAATCTTGAGTCCCGCAAATGCCGGGTCTGTTGGCTAAGGTTCTTTGCCTCTTGCTGGCCTAATTTGCGTCCGTCTTCCTTGCACTTCATGGAATTATTCGGTGTTGAATTTGCCCTGGCTTCAAAGACTTAATTTTGTGTCTACTGGCAGTGAAAGGGTTAATCCATTTAGCCCCGACGCACCACAGCAACAGATAGATCGACCAAGTTAATTCAAGGGCAGTGCCAGATTAGCTTGGCGCCAGATGGCGCCAAGCTAATCTGGCACTACCCTTGAATTAACATGGTCGATCTATCTCCTGCGAGCTGACACCTCCAAATTTTGCGAAATGCGGCCTTGGGATTAAATGTGTGAAGCAACTATTATTAAGGCTCTATCAATTTCTTGTGCAATGCGCAGTGGCACAGCGGTATTTCATTCAACGTTCTGTTGTTCTTTTCCGTTCCCCACATGAAACCTTGAAATGTGTTCCATTTGTCTAATCCGCATTCTTATGGAGCGAGCTGGGGGGTGGGGAGAGGGGTGGGGGGGATGGGGGTGGGGGAGGGGGAGGCTTGTGGACACTAATTACTTGAAATTTTAGAACGTGTATGAAAACAATAAATATTCAACGCCATATTGAGGATTACGTCGGCTTGTCTAGCCTTCGTTAGTAATTTTAGAACGACGTACAGCACATTATATAGCCTCGACATGGCGGGGATGTATTTCCCTCTGCAGATATTATATCTCAAGGCTTGCATCTCTGTATATACTGATAAGCAAAACAAATACGATATTTTTGGAATCATCGGAAACACTAGATTCCAAAAATGTCGCATTTGTTTTGCTCGTCAGTACATGTCTACAGAAACATGCAATTACAGTTCCGTGATGTATTCGTTGTAATGTGTTTGTCTGTAATGTTTTTACCTCGCGGCTGGCAGCCGTACGGTACAAAATCACAAACCAGCATTCGCAAACGGTTTATCTGCACTGAACTAAACCCGAAATAGGTGACAGTTATTTATTGTTTCAAAAATTTGACCGACCAAATCATATACTAATCTACAATTCAAGGCATCCTAAAGAAAAGAGACAAATCTACCAGACCCCCCCTTCCCCTCAACACCCACACACGGCTAATTTCCACACTCACACTGGTTGCATCTCTCGATTGTTGCCAGGGCAGTGATGCGAGGGAGACAACCAGTATGCTCCACACACACACACACACACACACACACACACACACACACACACACACACACACACACACACACACACACACACACACACACACACACACACAAACACACCAGGGGCGGATCTGGGGGTGGAGGGGGGGTTACAGGGGTTCCGGAACACACCTCCCTGAACCCCCCCCCCCCCCCCCCGACCCAAAATTCTTTAAAATGTTATAACAAAGTCCCTTATTGGGGTGTTTGGAACTCTTCTCCTCCTCCTCCCCCCCACCCCACCCCCCAACCCGGTTTTTTTATATTTTGGCGGATGGTGAGAGTCTTAACAAGGGTTCCGGAAACCAAAAATTCTTTAAAATGCTATAACAAAGACTCTTTTTGGGGTGTTTAGACGCCCACCCACCCCTTTCCCGACGTAACTGATCCGCCCCTGCACACACATCACTATTCCTTCGCTCTGTTTACCAGCTGCTTAGTAGCAATGGCAAGCGGCTTGCCAATTATTCCATTATTGATGGTGTAGTGTTGCATGTTTTCCAGTGTCCGTATAGCCTGAGCCGATCAATCATGTTGCATTCACAGTAATAGAGTGCGCCCTACTTAAACACACGACCTGCACATAATCATACCATGCCCTATATACCTATAGCGGTGTCTGGACTGTGTTTGAACAGAGCGGTCTCACGTTCACAGATTCACTTCAAAACATCAAATGTTTGTCTGAGCTTTCAACCCAAAGTCGGCTAGATCGCATATTACGCACTGTGAATCTACGGTTTGTGTCAAACGACTTCTACCTGCTTCTGTTCAAACGTGGACCATCCTGCTCAAAGTAACAGATGAAATATTAATTACTAAACCATAGGCCGGTTCGTAGCCGCCCATGTGTTACGTGGTAGCCGTAGTCGTAGTATGATACAATACACCAGACGCACGCACGTAGGGTTCTTGTAAAGAAACTTCATTCAGCTGCAACTCGTCACACGTGGTACAAGGTTGTAGACCACACTGGAGTAACAGTTCCAACCATATCCGCACAATGCATCCACAAATGCTCCCACACTGATACACTGTCTCTACAAAGTATCAACACTTTTGACACTGTGACACTGCGTCTCTCATACAATGTACACACATATATCCTAACACCTCACCTTCTTTTATACTATTACACGATTTCTAGAACAATCCAGCAAATTCACACAACACAACCAATTAAAAAAAGAAAACGTAAATAAATCTCATTAAAATTCATTAAACAGAACACTCCAGATCAATCCACAAGTTTCTACTAATGTCTAGGCGCATTCGATAAAACGTTGCGAAATGTAGCCAACAACTTTGACATCATATCTGAGGTCACTAGAAAGATCGCGATCCTGCTCAAACCTTCCAGTCTAATGTAGGTCAAACTTGACAACATTGTACCGAAAATACGCGTCACATCAAAAATCGATCGCAATTCTCCGTGCAAAAGAAAATGAATCCTACTAAAAAGGTACCTAATTCTTATCCAAAACAATTCAAATGAATATCGTATCTTTTGCATGATTAACTGGCACATGCTGTCAAAGAATAACACAACCACAAACTAACGCCATGCGTACCCCCCCCCCCCAACCCCTCCTCCCTTTCCCCTCCCCTCCTCACCTCCCTCCCCTCCAATCACTTCTATGTGTATTTTAACCCCTTCACTCCAGAGAAAAAGTGAACAGGATCCAACGTATTGCAAGAGACATAGATCCTCATGACTGCGGGGGCTCATGAGGATCTATGTCTCTTACTGAGACCAATTTGTTTCTATGTTTGTTGAAAGTTTGAATTGAATTGAATAAACTTTATTGTCCATTAAACGACAAAAATAAAATGGAATTTTTACTTTAGCTCACAGAAACATAAAACACACAAGCAAGACATAATGATTTAAAGTAAGATAATACTAAAAGATATTGTGGATTGGGCAACTGCAATCACACACACACACACACACACACACACACACACACACACACACACACACACACACATACACACACACACACACACGCGCGCGCGCGCGCGCGCGCACAAACGCACGCATGCACATATGCACTCACACACACACACACACACACACACACACACACACACACACACACACACACACACACACTCACACACATCACTCGTATATCACACAGGCTATTATCATAGGTATTGCGCGAAGAAAGCCCCTACAGACAACGTGCATTATAAACAATGCATAGAAATATCACTCTGTAAAATCAGTCAGAAATGATTAAAAATAAAAACAATAAAATACTTCCGTTATTAAATCTAGTCTGTAAACTGTACATATATCATTTCTTATATAAACACTACAGCTTAGATTACTCATAATATCATAATCACACATGCTATAATATCATATACTAATGGTCAAAACTTAAGGGCCACCCTACTTTTTTGTGTCATTGTTTATCGTCGCAAGTATGCTAATAAAATACAATGTTCTTTCGATCCAAATGGGTTACAAGTTGACCTTAGACAGTCCACTGTACAGGGAATAATAGACAGCAATTCATCAATTTCCACGAACGTGTCAAATGCACGTGAAACATCGTCAGTTTTGTGAAAAGCTGTGCGATATTGGCAAGCGTACCAAAGGCAGGCAGGTAGAAAACCTCGGTGAAGTCGTGATGCACGTGCTAAAGGGGTCAGTCGTGAACAATGAGCATCTCTGTTTCGTTAAAATACCGGTACAGTAGGGTCATAATTGTCACTTTCCTAACCATGCCACCACGACGAAGCCTACCGCCAGCAGATCAAGGCCGGACGCTAGCATGGCTGCAGGATGGAATTTCCGGACGAGAAGTTGGGAGACGTCATGGGGTGTCCCATTCAGTGATCCAGAGGCTTCTGGCACGATTCCAAGAAACTGGAAGGGCAGAACGACGACCCTGCTCAGGACGCCCACGCTGCACCAGCAGAAGGGAGGACAGATACCTCTGTGTGGCGGGTCTGCGCGACCCAACTGTCACGTCAACCACTCTGCGACGTCAACTGATGCAAGCTGCAAACGTTAACGTCAGCAGAAGCACAGTCTGCCGACGTCTGCGCGAAATTGGCCTGGCGTCATGCAGAGCAGCAGTGAGAATACCCCTCACTCCAGCTCACCGCAGAGCCCGGGTTGCCTGGTGTCGTGAACATGTGAGGTGGAGCAGACTCCAGTAGACTCAGGTTCTGTTTACTGATGAGTCACGGTTCACTGTGTCCTTCAACGACGGCAGGGTGAGGGTCAGGAGACGCCAGGGTGAGCGATCCACGGATGGATGCGTCCAAGAGGTGGATCGCTACGGAGGAGGTTCAGTCATGGTCTGGGCGGGCTTCAGCAGGGAAGGCAGGACCCCCCTCAACGTCATCCGAGGCACCCTGACTGGACTGCGCTATCGGGACGAGATTGTGCAGCCCCTCATCCGGCCATCTCTCCAAGCCAGAGGCGACAATGCTGTTATGAAGGACGGCAACGCTCGACCTCATCGCGCCCGTGTGATGGATGAGTACCTTGAGCAAAGGGGCATCATGAAGATGGAGTGGCCAGCTCGTTCACCTGATCTGGCTCCCATCGAGCACCTCTGGGACGTTCTGGGGCAACGTGTAGTCAGCAACCACCCCAACCTCAAGGTGTCCCTCAGCTGACTCACTTCCTGCATCAAGAGTGGGAAGCGATCCCACAACATGTTCTCCGAACCCTGGTGAACTCCATGCGTCAACGCTGCATTGAATGCTTGGCTGCAAACGGTGGGTACACTCGCTACTGACTGGACCGGTCTTGTGTGACTTTTCAAATGAGGGGCGGGAGAACATTCTAACGTACTGCTGTTGTTACAATTGCTTGATTTACTCAAAACTTAAATGAAATTGTTACTGAATAAATTAGCAAAGTATTGACTACAAGTATTGTTACATTATTTGTGTGGTGTTCTCGGTGCGTCTGCGATAAAAAGTGGCATATATCACACTTAATATCGTAGTCCGTATACAGTATCATGGACCAGCTTTATCACAGACCTGTGGGTACAAATAGACATGTATGAATTAAGCACGTTCACAGCTGACGGCACAAATGATTTCTTGTAGATGTTTTTTATGGGCAAGTGGTACATTGAGTCGCCGACCAGATGGGAGGAATTCAAAGCGCCATAGAGAGGGTGGTGAGAATTACCGAGTATTTGGACTGTTTTCCTCCTCAGGGCCTGAGAATACAAGTCGGACAAGTGGGTCTGTTTCACGCCGACAATTTTGCTCGCCTGGTGGACGACCCGTGGACTTTGGTCGTTGAATGAACAACGATTTCAGAAACAAATTGTACGTACAGTGGCAGCGAAGGGGTTAAAAGCCATCTCACCGCAGCTCTTAACTCATTCTACCCCAACACCGAAATCCCCAAATTTTGCCGCTGTTCTCTGAAGACTGCATTGCAGTGCAGGACACAGATCGACCATGATAGTTCAAGGGTGATGCCAGAATAGCTTGGCGCCCATAGGCGCCAAGCAATTCTGGCATCACCCTTGAACTATTATGGTCGATCCTTATCTTGCTGTGGTGTGTCTGGGGTAGAATGAGTTAACCCGTTGCATGGCTGTCTGTGGCGTTTTTTGTCCGGCAGGAATCATCGCGACAAAACCCGCTACCGACAGCCAAAGGGTTAACAGGCGATTCAAAAGGTCAGCTGGTCGGTGAGTTCTGACCTTACGGCGGTTCTGCTCAAGATCGAAAGGCTCAAAATCACGTAATATCACACAAATGTAAAAAAAAAACTGAGCACCGGTCGGAGGGAAAGCGTAGAGATGGACCACAGGCGCGGGATGGTTGTTGCGTCATTACTGTAACACGGGTAGTAAATAGCACCAAGGTTGGTCATATCTGAGAATTCACTATGCAGTCAAATAGCGTTATTTAGATTATCCTACAGAAAATTACACAACACGCACTGAATTCCTACCTTCTGTGATTCTCAGAATGTATTTGCTTCGATAGTCACCAGCCGCTTTCTTAGTAAATTAAACCACGTTTTCTGCCAAAATTTCGAATCAATATTATTTACTCATCTTGATCCGTGGAGTCTCACTACGGCAATGACCTCTCCCTGTCACCTTCGAAATGGAAACACTCATGGAAATGAAACCTCCCTTCTTGTCGCGGAGTCAGGTGACAGCAGCGCATGTCTACAATAGTACAGCACGTTCAGCGATGCGGGAAAATAATGCACCTTACCGCAACTAACAGGCATTGTAGCAACACTTAGGTTTTATGACTATTTACAAGGGAGGTAATTATCTGCCATTTCGAGGGTGACAGAAAGAGTTCATTCCCGTAGTAAGACTCCACTTTTTGGCGGAAAACCGCATGGTTCTTTTACTACTGCTAAGAAAACGGCTGGCGACAATCGAAGTAAATAGGTCACCGTACTGAGAAACGTAGAAGTTAGGAATTCAGTGTGCGTTGTGTAGTTTCGTGTAGGATAATCTAAATAACCCGATTCGACGTGCATAGTGGATTCTCATATATGACCAACCGAGTTGGTAGGCCTACTGCAGACTATTCACTAGTACCCGTGTCATCCCGCGCCTGTGAGATCGACAGTCAGCTCTTATAACTGTCCAATACCCACGTTTAGAAGCTGTCTTTGAATAGGCTACTTCAGCTTAGGAGACATCTAGATACAGCTTAAGATACATCAGCCATGATATTTCAAGGGCCCGCGGTGGTGCCTGAATAGCTTGGCGCCTTTAAGGCGCCAAGCTATTCCGGCACCACCCTTGAACTATAAAATTCAAATTCAAAATACTTTATTGTGTCAGTCTAGCCGACAAATTTTCTTTCGTTGGGATCACATGCGCGCGTACGGATTTAGCCACATTACAACAATGGTGGAAAAAAAAACAACAAAAAAAAAAAAAAAAAAAAAAAAAAAAACAACATGACCACAGTGTACATTGTTAGTGGTATAGGAGTGAGTGTCACTTGCAAGATGCCACTGCGACATCTGAGGTGCAAGTTCCTCGACGGCGTCAACAAGGAGAGAGAGATAAGCTAGTTAACACACTCTTCATTTAGGAGACGGATGACCGAGGGTACAAAGCTGCCCTTGTAGCGTTTGGTTTTAACAAGAGGAGCCTTGAACCTACGGCCAGACGGGAGCTTTTGAAGGTGCTTAGAAAGGCAGTGGGAAGTGTCAGCTGCCAGCCTCAGGCCCTTGCGTATCATTCTCGCCCTGTAGAGGCCGTCAAGGCTCTCCAACCTGCCCCCAACGATTTTCTCACTAAGCCTGATTATCTTATTCAGCTTCCTAAAGTTCTTCTCGCCCAGGGAGCCGAACCATGAGACAAAGGAGAATGTAAGAAGGCTTTCTATAAAGCAGAGGTAGAACTGCCTGAGGATTTTGGCGGGCTCACATCAAAGGAGCGGAGTTTGCGCAGCATATACAGTCTCCCTTGGGCTTTCTTAAAGATGAGGTCTGTGTTGTCGGTGAAGGATAGCCGTGAATCAATCAAGGTCCCTAAGTATTTGTAAACCTCTGTGCGTGTGACAAAAGTGCCGTCAATCACCAGGGACTGAGGAGGTGGGAGTGGGCTCCCGGAAGTTGGCCCACTGCCAGGCTTCCGAAAGTCGACAACCATCTCCTCAGTCTTGCCTACGTTCAACTGTAGATGGTTGTTATGACACCATGAAACAAACTGACCCACTTCTGCGAAGTAGTCAGCATCTGAGTTTGACAGATCTACAACAGCGGTGTCGTCTGCAAATTTGACATAGTGAGTCCTGTCATTGGAGCTGGTACAGTCATTTGTGAATAGGATGTAAAGGACAGGCGAGATCACACATCCTTGGGGGTTGCCCACGGACGTGGTGATGACAGAGGACATCAAGTTGTTTACACGAACACGCTGGTCGATCATTCCATATCGTGTTATGCGCCAGTAATAATAATAATAATAATAATAATAATGAGTATTTATATAGCGCTTAATCTTACTCAAAAGCTCTAAGCGCTTTACAATCTGTACACAAAAATAAAAATACAATGACATATACACATAACAAACAAAGCACAATGCCCGAACACACCACTTTTACAATAAACTAAACAACAATACATACATAATAATTTATATTCTAATTAACATTCAGTCTAAACAAGGAGGATTGCAGAACTACAACTAAGGCATCAAACACTGGCAGTTATTCAAAGTAAAGCTTGAAGAGGTGAGTTTTCAACGACCTCTTGAAGTCAGAGACAGACTCACTGTTTCTGACCTCAAGAGGAAGTGTATTCCATAACACTGGGGCTTGATAAACAAAAGTGCGCTGACCAATTGTTTTAGTTTGGACAGAAGGTACACACAACTTCCGTTTATCAGAAGAGGAGCGGAGCTCACGAGAGGGTGTATACACGTGCAGCAGTGGCAGTGCGAAAAGATTTCCACGTAAGTATTACTGAGCGAAACACTTACCTCCCAAAAAATGTAATCCTTGGCACATAAGGGCATGATCTTCGGGTGTAGTTTCCCCATACCATTTCCTGCCCCTAAATAACCTGTGTCGTGAGCGCAATTCCGCTTCCTTGCCATTTGCTGTGTGGGTGAACTAGCTAAGATGTTCCATAGCATTTCGGCAATGTGCCTATATCGGAAAAATGCACTCCTCACTCCGAAAGTGTTGTGTCAGTTGTGTGTTTAACTCATTTGAGACGTGCCGCCTTCGGATACGCGGCTTATGCCGCGTATCCGGTCACGGCACGTCTCGAATGAGTTATCCCGTTAACTGCCAACAATATACGACCGCAAGAGGCTGGATCCTCATAAGTGGCCACTTGTAAGGCGGCTATCTAGCAGTGAAAAAAGCAATCCAGACAAAAAGGTGACTGCCAAGCGTGTAAAATGCAAAGAAGTAACCAACGGAGAAAGAAACACGTTTAGAAAAGACGGGTACAACACAATTTATTAATATTTATAATACTTGAAGGTGATATAAAGTTTGCCTTCGGGTTGGTGTTTAGCAGGCTTTGTGTATTAGACACTCAGCCTACTTCGTGCCCAAGGGTACTCCCCGTTCTCTCTCTGTCTCTGTCTCTGTCTCTCTCTCTCTGTCTGTCTGTCTGTCTGTCTCTCTCTCCCTCTCTCTCTCTCTCTCTCTCTGGCCTCACGCACACGCATTCACTTTTGCTCGCTCCTGCGCACGCTTACACACATTCTTGTCTCTCGTGTTCAGTTTCTCTCCGAGTCTCTCTTTCTTATGAGTTTTTTGTTGACGTCATCTTTACTTTTCCCGCAATTTTGTTCTTCCTTTTCTTTTATTTTATTTTACGTTACCTCCTTCAGTTGCCACTTTCCTTCTGCGAATGAAGATAAGTAGCGGCTGATCTCTCTGTTTGTTTGTCTATTTTGACAAAGGGGTATTTACCCGAAATATTAATAAATTGTGTTGTACCCGTCTTTTCTAAGCGTGTTTCTTTCTCCGTTGTGTACTTCTTTCTTTTTATCTAGCAGTGAACCAGAAATGGTATTCTTTGGAATATTCATGAGGTGAAGGTCACAAATTTTAAGGGAGTAACTTCGCGTCTTTTGCGCGAACGGTATCGTCAGTAACAGCGAGGGGGTTAAAATAAAAATGTAGTTTTTGTTTCATTTCAAACGCCAGTCTACGAGATGAATACTTCACGGATCAAAATAGCATGGCACGTATTGCGTACGGTGAAGAGGAAAGAGAGTATTGATCTGTGCCCTGGCGATTTGATTTACACCAGTCAGTGTCCCTCGCCGCTAATACACCCATCTGCAAAATACATAGACCCTCAATATTTATTACACTGTTTGCTTCTAGTGATAGAGGTCAAACAAGTGGTCACGTTTTAGAGACATAGATCCTCATTTGCTCCTACAAACTGTATTAAGTCTTAAGGACTTGCACGGCAACTCCAGATCCAGACTGAGGTCAGTTACAGTTCCATGATTTATGATTATGGATTTTTCTGTTCCAAGCCGCAGATCGAGATTCAAAGACCAAAACAAATATGTTTTCGTTCTCACCTGCGGACATAAAGGCTCTTGAGAATCAAGGGCAAGAGCAGTTGTGTGACAGTTTCACCGCAAACGGCAGGATTAATAGATAACCAGGGGCCAGTTGCACGAGGGAGCTTAGTCATGCGCCTGCCACTAAGCAAGGTGCTCCGCTATAGCGCCACAACACTCACCCCGCTATAGCGCCACAACACTCACCCCGCTATAGCGCCACAACACTCACCCCGCTATAGCGCCACAACACTCACCCCGCTATAGCGCCACAACACTCACGCACTCACCCCGCTATAGCGCCACAACACTCACCCCGCTATAGCGCCACAACACTCACCCCGCTATAGCGCCACAACACTCACCCCGCTATAGCGCCACAACACTCACCCCGCTATAGCGCCACAACACTCACCCCGCTATAGCGCCACAACACTCACGCACTCACCCCGCTATAGCGCCACAACACTCACCCCGCTATAGCGCCACAACACTCACCCCGCTATAGCGGAACACCTTGCTTAGTGGCTGGCGCAGGACTAAGCTCACTCATGCAACTGATCCCGGGCATTTCCTTTTGTCCGCAGAAAATGACCCCATCACGGCCACATCACAGCGAGTTTCACCTAACTGCAGGAGATCCGCATGAGTCCCCATTGGGTATGGCCTTCTTGTTTTATTTTGATAGTCTCAATCACAGTTTTGTCACTGGCTTACTCTATTTTATGCCCCACGCTTTAGCCCAGCTCACTGTCCAATACATGTTGGAAGGAGCAGGGCATAGAATAGGTTAAGACCCTGTAGTTCTAACAATATATTCCGATGTGATGCCGATTCAAGAACTTCATCGACCGTTGATTGTGAGCTGCGTCTGAGAAAGAAAACGAAATATTGCTTTACTAGCATATGTTGCCGCTTTACTAATGATGCATATCTGAGACTTTTCACTTGTGGAAGGTGTTAAGCATAACAAACTGAATATGACCTCTGCCTACGTTTGAAATGATATTCTCGGCAGGATCCTTTCAGCATTTCAGTAGCATACTTTATTTTATGCCCATCGCATTTTTCCCCTTTACTGTATTGTCTTGACGTGCACTCATACACATTATTCGAGGAAGGCGGTGAGCATAGAATAGACTATGACTCTCTATTTATTTTAATTCTTTGGCGATATTCACTACATCATAATCACTAGAATTTTTCATTGTCTGCCTGTCGACTTGACTAATATGTCAGGCTATGCGAGGCACTCATACTCAATACAATAAAAATGTGACGGGAATAGAGTGTCTTATGATTCCTTCAGTATTATATGCCGATATATTACTAGATGAAAATAGTAATTCATGGACTAGCATGTCTTACTGTATTTTGATTGCTAATATATATTTAATATCTTAAATGTGTGCTGCGATGGCATCATCTTGACATATCGTGCGAGTGTTGGCACTTTCATCACAAGCATATTTGTATCTTTACAAACCAGATAGGTGAAGGCTAGCGCTGGCAGAATTGTCAGTACTCAAACCAAGGGGAATCACAGCGCTGGACAGACAACAGTTAGATCCCCTGCCCCCGCCTATCAGGCACCCAATCGCCAGCCCACAGAGAAACACGCAGGTATAGAATAAGACAATCATTTCAATCAATACAAATATTTGTATCTGCTTGTGCTTTTCTTGGAATTTGTCCGGACATAAGAAATTGCTGGACGCTTCTGCGATTTAAAAAATAATAATTTGGGGGTCTCTTGTAATGCAGCATTGAGTTATAGGAACATTGAATTCTCATTTGTGACACGTACCGTGTTTGGAAATATTATTGCTTGTCATTACTTATTGCATAGATTAGATCGTTCGTGTTAAACCTGTTATCGGGTATTTAGCTTGGTTATTTAGCTTTACTTTCTCATTATCTTGTTATTTCACATGTGCAACCAGTTTCTTTTTTCTCCCATTATCCTGTGGTCAGAAAGACAGATGTCACCAAATACCAACAACCCAGATGGTCTCTTGAACATTGGCCACCTTAATGTGTATCATCTCTGCCGCAAAATACCTGACATCACTATTCTCTTAAATCAGCCATCACAATTTCATATCGTTGGCTTTACTGAATCCCGCCTGACAGACAATATCAGTGATCAGGCAATCTCCATACCTAATTTTGCTATTTTACGTCGTGATGCCTCTGTTCTGGGCCAAACTGGCATAGTAATATACATACATGACTCTATAATTCAATATGTGACTAAAAGATTTGACCTAGAATCAAAGCAATTTGAATGCATGTGGCTGGAAATAAAAACATCGAAGTCATCACCCGTTCTTGTAGGGTTTATTTATAAAAATCCAGCAGCCACAGTGGCATGGCTTGATGACTTTGAAACACTGATTGACACAGTACAGAAATGCAGGGGTGATATACATATCCTAGGTGATTTTAATGTTGATTTGTTAAAAGACTGTTAATCTTCATGGAATTCAATGATCTCTTTTCTTGGTTTAACACACGTTATTCAGTCGCCCACACGAGTTACTTCATCTTCTGCGACAATGATAGACCATATCTATACTACAAATGTAAATGCTGTTAATAATGTCCATGTTCTCAATTTTTCTATCAGTGATCACTTCCCAGTATCTTTCTCGCTGTCTGCCAAATTAGCTAAGAAATCTTGCACAGGTCTTTCAAAAAATGTAACCAGAATGCCTTTCTCTATGACTTATCCAATACCCCATTTGTTTGGCATCCTGTCTCGGAAGACAATGGAGTATATGCGCTTGCTGGGTCTGTCACTGGAGTGATCTCTCCAGGGCGCAAGGGTGGGCGAAGTGTAAGGAGATCCTGGGATGCCCAGTCGTCAAGATCCCCCTCTCGGCCTCGCTGATGTAGTCCAAAAAAATGCAAAGCAGTACGTTTGGCACCAGTTTGGCTGCAGAAGCTGCCAGAACAGTGCGTGAATACAGGCAGCTGTCTGCCTTCAATACCCCATTTAATGATTTGTTAAATTACAATGACCCAAATGAAGTCCTCACCCGCTGGTCTGAACTGTTCCTCGGTGTTCTAGATAAACATGCCCCAGTGCGAACAAAACGTGTCAAACATCCCACAATTCCTGAATGGCTAACTGGAGAAATAAAAGCAGCCATTCAACTCAGAGATACACTTAAGAAAGAGAAGAAATTTGTTGACTATAAAAAAAACAAAGAAATTTTGTCAAATCTTTAGTCCGAAAAGCTCAAAGACAACAAGCTGAACAGATCATTGCAGACGGCAAGGACCTGCGCTCTGTTTGGCAAGTTATCAACACCTTTACTAAAGCTCACAACCACAGAGACATGAACATTGCACCTGAGTTCTCTGCAGATACCTTCAAATATCCACTTTCTTAGCATAGCTGAGACTTTAGCACGCGCTAATACAAATGATCCTGCGAAATACCAATGTTCTCAGCAACTACGATTTCACAGTAACAATACTGCTGGTTGTGTTTTCTCACTCCCCCTAATGACCGTTTTGGACGTGGGTAAATATATATCTAATATGAAAAAGAGGTCATGTGGTTCAGATGGCATCAGTTGCGAAATTCTTAAAATAGCTCTGCCCTACATAGTTGAGACTCTAACGTTGATTTACAATCTTTCTATTCAAAGAACTATTTATGGGTTTCGCCCGCAACACTCTTGCCAAACTGCCCTTATACATATCATTGATAAATGGCTTACAGCCATTAATAATTCTCAGTTATCAGGTGCAGTTTTTCTTGACCTTAAAAAAGCTTTTGATTTAGTCAACCACTCTATCTTATTAAAAAAAACTACCGATGTATCACATCGATTCCTATACCGTACATCTGATATCATCCTATCTAAGTGACAGAAGACAGAAAGTTTTGCTTAATGGTAATTACTTGAGTGAAGATTTAGTAACGTGTGGTGTTCCTCAAGGGTCAATTTTGGGCCCATTGTTATTCAACATATTTATCAATGATTTGCCATTTTCTATCTCACATCCTGATGCAGCATGTGACTTATTTGCTGATGACATCAAACAGCGAATTGCCAAAAATAAACGAAGTTCTCCAGCAAAGTCTTGATGAGGTTTCAAGCTAGTGCCAACAAAATCATATGCTAGTTAGTGTCCAAAAGACAAAGAGTATGTTTATTACTTCACGCCAAAAACATCAACGTGGTCTCCTGCCCTTAACATTGTACCTGAACTCTGAGCCCCTTGATCAAGTTGGAGTCACAGTAGATAACCAGCTCAGCTGGGAACCACATATCGAAAACACATACAAAACAATATCTAAAAATCTATTCCTGCTATCAAAACTAAGTCAAATAGTTAACACTGACACTAGAAGACTCTTTCTCTATGCCCATATTAAGACACACTGTGATTACTGCTCCACTATCTGGGATGGATGCAGTGACGTACATTTAAAGAAACTTAACTCATTGTATCGCCGAGGGGTAAAGTTAAATGTGCCTCGTCCCTCTCCCACCGACGAAAAGTTTAGAACCAGCCGACTGCTAAACCTAAACAAACACTTCACATTTAATCGATGCATACTTATGCATAAAATTCTTCGTCATAAAACCCCATCTTACCTTCGTATGTTATTTTTGGATAGTCAAAAACAAAACACGAGGAACAGTTTGTTACAGCTACCATGGGCCAGGCTCGATATATATAAAACCAGCCTTTCCTTCTCAGGTGCCAAAGCCTGGAACGAACTACCACCCCAAATTAAATCCATTTCTAACTCTAGAACCTTCAAAACTCGTTTATATAACATCTTGTTACAGTAACTTAATACCTTATATATAATTTTTCATTAAATTCTGAGAATGTTCTTGCTACGCTAATGTCATGGAATTCCAGGCTGGTAAGCTTGCATTGTGTCATCAGGACATCAGCTGTCCTTTTTGTGACTGCATCGCCTACTAGTTCTAGAAAGGAGAGGGTTAGTGGGAGAGAAGGAATGACAGACCTATCATTTTAAGTAGTAGGGACTACCCCCAAACGCGCCCCGCAACCCGCTGGAGAATATCCAGTCCTCCCTCCGAGAGGGGAGGCTAGTGCATGAATATTCCCAAACAGATCTTGGACCTGCTGGATAGATTTAAGTTATTTTGCCGCCTACAACCGGTTTCGCCCCAATGGAGGGCTCTTCAGGTAGGCATACGGCGTAACCTGAAATTGCAAACACAACGCATGTACGAGAAGCTGCCTCCAGAATTTGACTGGTAGCACCGCCAGTACAGCGTGGAGTGCATCCCGAAAACTTTATGAGGTGTTGCAGTGGAAGAAGACAGACTAATTTTGAAAAAGCAACACCTAGGCAATTTTGTGGTGCAATTATTCTTTACTTTTAACAAAGGCGTCGCCCAAAGCCAAAAAATGCACTCAATCAGAATAGCTCAAGGGACGTAATTTTTCATTAAATTCTGAGAATGCTCTTGCTACGCTAATGTCATGGAATTCCAGGCTGGTAAGCTTGCATTGTGTCATCAGGACATCAGCTGTCCTTTTTGTGACTGCATCGCCTACTAGTTCTAGAAAGGAGAGGGTTAGTGGGAGAGAAGGAATGACAGACTTATCATTTTAAGCCTTCCACTGAACACCTACTACATAAAGTAGTAGGGACTACCCCCCAAGCGCCCCGCAACCCGCTGGAGAATATCCAGCCACCCCTCCCCCCCCCCCCCCCCCCGAGAGGGGAGGCTAGTGCATGAATATTCCCAAAGAGATCTTGGACCTGCTGGATAGATTTAATTTTTTTGCCGCCTACAACCTGTGTGTGTGTGTGTGTGTATGTGTGTGTGTGTGTGTGTGTGTGTGTGTGTGTGTGTGTGTGTGTGTGTGTGTGTATATAAGTAGTCCATTCAGGTAGTAAGTTACTGTAACAAGATGTTATATAAACGAGTTTTGAAGGTTCTAGAGTTAGAAATGGATTTAATTTGGGGCACAGTTAACTTTACCCCTCGACGATACAATGAGTTACGTTTTTTTTTTTTAAATGTACCTCACTGCATCCATCCCAGATAGTGGAGCAGTAATCACAGTGTGTCTTAATGTGGGCACGGAGAAAGAGTCTTCTAGTGTCAGTGTTAACTATTTGACTTAGTTTTGATAGCAGGAATAGATTTTTAGATATTGTTTTGCATGTGTTTTCGATATGTGGTTCCCAGCTGAGCTGGTTATCTACTGTGACTCCAAGCAAACGATGTTTTTTTTTATTTTTTTAACTTGATCAAGGGGCTCAGAGTTCAGGTATAATCTTAAGGGCAGGAGACCACGTTGATGTTTTTGGCGTGAAGTAATCATTTTGTCTTTTGGACACTAATTATCATATGATTATGTTGGCACCAGCTTGAAACCTCATCAAGACTTTGCTGGAAAACTTCGTTTATTTTTGGCAATTCGCTGTTTGATGTATGTATGGTAGTGTCATCAGCAAATAAGTCACATGTTGCATCGGGAAGTGAGATAGAGAATGGTAAATCATTGATAAATATGTTGAACAACGATGGGCCCAAAATTGGCCCCTGAGGAACACCACACGTTACTAAACCTTCACTCGAGTAATTACCATTAAGCAAAACTTTCTGTCTTCTGTCACTTAGATAGGATGATATCAGATGTACGGTATTGGAATCGATGTGATACATCGGTAGTTTTTTTTTTTTTTTTTTTTTTTTTTTTAATAAGATAGAGTGGTTGACTAAATCAAAGGCTTTTTTAAGGTCAAGAAAAACTGCACCTGATAACTGAGAATTATTAATGGCTGTAATGATATGTATAAGGACAGTTTGGCAAGAGTGTTGCGGGCGAAACCCAGACTGCATTTTACTGAGTAGACAGTTCTGTTCTACAAAATTTTGCAGATGTGTATGGATATGTTTTTCAATAGGTTTTGAGATGACTGGTAGAATGGAGATAGGTCTATAATCATTCAATGAGTTTAAGGTTTTGCTTTTGGCAAGGGGAATGACCTTAGCTGTTTTTAACTCATCAGGGAAAATATTTCTTTGAATAGAAAGATTGTAAATGAACGTTAGAGACTCAACTATGTAGGGCAGAGCTATTTTAAGAATTTTGCAACTGATGCCATCTGAACCACATGACCTCTTTTTCATATTAGATATATATTTACCCACGTCAAAAACAGTCATTGGGCGGAGTGAAAAAAACACAACCAGCAGTACTGTTGCTGTGAAATCGTAGTTGCTCAGAACATTGGTATTTCGCAGGATCATTTTGTATTAGTGCGTGCTAAAGTCTCAGCTATGCTAAGAAAGTGGGTATTGAATTTATCTGCAGTGAGCTCAGGTGCAATGTTCATGTCTCTGTGATTGTGACCTTTACTAAAGGTGTTGATAACTTGCCAAACAGAGCGCAGGTCCTTGCCGTCTGCAATGATCTGTTCAGCATGTTGTCTTTGAGCTTTTCGGACTAAAGATTTGACAAAGTTTCTTTGTTTTTTATAGTCAACAAATTTCTTTTCTTTCTTAAGTGTATCTCTGAGTTGCATGGCTGCTTTTATTTCTCCAGTTAGCCATTCAGGGATTGTGGGATGTTTGACACGTCTTTTCCGCACTAGGGCATGTTTATCTAGAACACCGCGGAACAGTTCATACCAGCGGGTGAGGGCTTCATTTTGGGTCATTGTAATTTAACACATCATTAAATGGGATATTGGATAAGTCATAGAGAAAGGCATTCTGGTTAAATTTTTGGAAAGACCTGTAAATAATAGTAGTGTGCCCTGTGCAAAATTTCTTAGGTAATTTGGCAGTCAGCGAGAAAGATACTGGGAAGTGATCACTGATAGAAAAATTGAGAACATGGACATTATTAACAGCATTTACATTTTTAGTATAGATATGGTCTATCATTGTCGCAGAAGATGAAGTAACTCGTGTGGGCGACTGAACAACTTGTGTTAAACCAAGAAAAGAGATCATTGAATTCCACGAAGAGTAACAGTCTTTTAACAAATCAACATTAAAATCACCTAGGATATGTATATCACCCCTGGATTTCTGTACTGTGTCAATCATTGATTCAAAGTCATCAAGCAATGCCAGTATGGCCGCTGGATTTCTATAAATAAACCCTACAAGAACGGGTGATGACTTCGATGTTTTTGTTTCCAGCCACATGCATTCAATTTGCTTTGATTCTAGGTCAAGTCTTCTAGTCACATATTGAATTATAGAGTCATGTATGTATATTACTATGCCAGTTTGGCCTAGAACAGAGGCATCACGACGTAGAATATTGCAAAATTAGGTATGGAGATTGCCTGATCACTGATATTGTCTGTCAGGCGGAATTCAGTAAAGCCAAAGATATGAAAGAAATTGTGATGGCTGATTTAAGAGAATTGTGATGTCTGGTATTTTGCGGCAGAGATGATACACATTAAGGTGGCCAATGTTCCAGAGACGATCTGGGTTGTTGGTATTTGGTGACATGTGTCTTTCTGACTACAGGATAATGGGAGAAAAAAAAAGAAACTGGTTGCACATGTGAAGTAACAAGAGAATGAGAAAGTAAAGCTAAATAACCGAAGCTAAATACCCGATAACAGGTTTAACACGAACGATCTAATCTATGCAATAAGTAATGACACGCAATAAGATTTCCAAACACGGTACCTGGCACAAATGAGAGTTCAATGTTCCTATAACTCAATGCTGCTAAAATTATTATTTTTTAAATCGCAGAAGCGTCCAGAAATTTTTTATGTCCGGACAAATCCCAAGAAAAGCACAAGCAGATACAAATATGCTTGTGATGAAAGTGTCAACACTCGCACGATGTCAAGATGATGCCATCGCAGCACACATTTAAGATATTAAATAGATATTAGTAATCAAAATACAGTAAGACATGCAAGTCCATGAATTACTATTTTCAGCTAGTAATATATCGGCATATAATACTGAATAAATCATAAGACACTCTATTCCCGTCACATTTCTGTTGTATTGAGTATGAGCGCCTCGCATAGCCTGACATATTAGATAAGTCGACAGGCAGACAGTGAAACATTCTAGCGATTATGATGTAGTGAATATCACCAACGAATTAAAATAAATAGAGAGTCATAGTCTATTCTATGCTCACCGCCTTCCTCGTATGTGTATGAGTGCACGTCAAGACAATACAGTAACGGGAGGGGGGGGGGGGGGAAGCGATGGGCATAAAATAAAGTATGCTACTGACATGCTGAAAGGATCCTGCCGAGAATATCATTTCAAACGCAGATAGAGGTCATATTCAGTTTTTATGCTTAACACCTTCGACAAGTGAAAAGTCTCAGATATGCATCATTAGTAAAGCGGCAACATATGCTAGTAAAGCAATATTTCATTTTCTTTCTCAGACGCAGCTCACAATCAACGGTCGATGAAGATCTTGAATCGGCATCACATCGGAATATATTGGGTCATACCCTATTCTATGCCCTGCTCCTTCCAACATATATTGGACGGTGAGCGTCTAGACATGTAGATTTCCAGTTGGACTAAAGCGTGGGGCATAAAATGGAGTAAGCCAGTGACAACACTGTGATTGAGACTACCAAAATAAAACAAGAAGGCCATACCCAAGTCTATGCCCATCATCTTTCTCACACAGAGATATGAGCTGTATGAAGGTTATGAGCATAGAGTGGGGCATGCCACCGTGTATCGTACTGCAAACTCAGCTCATAATGTAGAGTTTTAGGAGTTCTGCAACAAGCCGCAGGGGGTCAAAGGGTTGTGCAGATTGAGCTGAAGGGGCCTTGAAGCCAGGTGAGTAGACAGGCTGCCCCATCTCCAAGGGGTTGACGCTGGGCTGAAAGTGTGTGGGTGTGAGTCGCACCATCTGTGGTGATGTAGGCCGGTAGACATGCTGGGCAGACATACCCATCTCAGAGTTGTTGCTGTAGAGGGGGTGTGACGCCATGCGATGAGTACGAGGCAGGTAGAATGACCTGCAGAAGGTGATTTAGTAGCAGGGTCATACTGCGGGGGTGTCAACATGTGTGCATCTGTTAAACTCTGAGCCCCAATAGGCGTATGCTGGGTAGAGGGCGCTCCAGCAACCACCGCACTGTATAGACGTGTCTGGCCGAGCTCTTCAGAACGCTGAGGAGTCTCTGACTGCAGAGACTGCTGAGAGTGTGTAGTGTGCCCCCAGGAGTTAAAGCTGTGTTGTAGACGGTAATTGTTTCGAGCGGGCGTGTGCTCTGATTCTCTCCCCGCTGTAACCCTGTGTGAGCGATTCCCAGTGTGGGGGATGTCACTGGATGGAGACGCGAATACAGCAACTACGTTGAGTGCCAAGTACCTTGTGCCACGGGGGCTGGGGTGTAGTGAGTCTCGGTAGAGAGCTTGACGCGGTGCTTGATTAGCAGTGAGAAAGATGCTGCTATGGTCTATGAACTCAACGCCAAGTTTCTTGCAAGCAGTGCTCAAGTTCACATTTGACGTCAGGGTTGCTGGCTTTTTTGGATGTGCACCTTTCGCAGGTACAATGGAAGACATGTGTAGTCTGGCAGCGGGAAAGGCTTTCTTGCATGTCTGAAGGAGATGTGACCACCTGCGTTCCTCCACAGCTGACTTGTCAGTGCAGTCATTAACCCCAACATGGATGGTGAGATGCTGCACGTGGTGATGTGGGCCTGGTTACCCACTTCTCAATGTTAGCAATTTGTAGACCAGGGACTGCACATTTTTGGACTCTACTGCCTGCCGGCACCATCCTGTAGACATCAACTGGACGGAACATGGAATCTCCAACAAAGAGGAAGGTAACCTCGCCCATGACAGGCTGCTGGAGAAGCTGTTCGCATGATGAGAGGAAGTCATTATGTGTAGAGGACGTAGCTGGCCGATCATTGCTGACGGGGACTGCACCTTTTCCCGGTATAGCCGATTTCATCCGGCCAGTGCAGTTCCCGCTCTTGGGAACAATAGGATTTGAGTCTAAACTGTTGTCATCTAGGACGGAAAAGCTATTACCTGTGGAGACAGTCGCATCCACTTCACACATTGTAAGCTTCTCAGTTTCTCAGTGGACAGTGAGGACCTGCAGGCTCCTGACGGCTTGAAATCAGTGACCTGGACGCCCGATGAAGCCACAGATTGTTGCGGTGCTTGCAGTGCTGTGATGTCCTTATTAGCGGCGACAAGCTGACTAACCAGAGTGATTTTCTCTTTTTCCAGATCAGCGACCCGGGACTCGAGAGCTTTCAGAGTGGCGCCAAGCTGACTGGCTAGCGCGACCTTCTCCCTTTCCAGGTCAACCACCCGGGACTCGAACGCTTTTACTGCAGCGTCAAGCTGACCTAGCAAGGCGTTGTTTTTGTTATCCCGGATGACAGTTCGGGATTCTACAGCTTTAACTGCAGCAACACCCTCCTTCCCAAGGTCAGTGAATCTGGCCTCGAGCGCTTTTGAGGCAGCTTTAAATGTATGTGTCAATTCATTGATTTCCTCCCCTACCTGTGCAATCTTTGTAAACAAGTGGGGCGTGTTGAAGACGGTGGGTAGGCGACGATAGCGGCGCGCGGAGCTGCAAATGCGCTTGATGCTGTAACTTGTTGGTGTGGAGCAGCAGTTGAGTTCCTCTTCATCTATGTCTGACCACTCCGGTTCAGACATGTCATGCTTGCCCTTTGCGACTGGAGAATGGCAGCATTTCAGCAGTGTCTCCTCGTCGATGTCAGACCACTCGGCTTTGGTAGAAGTGTCAAAGCAAGTTTTTTTTTTTTCAGAATTCCAGGTGTTGGGGCGAAGTCTGAAAATACCGCAGGCATCTGGATGGAGGCCAGCTGACGTGCATACGCCTTCTCCAGGGCAGCGGTTGGGCAGTCCACATCCAAGATTGACGCTACTAGCGGTCCTAGACTATCGATTTCATCCTCTCCAACCAAGGGGCAGAGAACACCTTGGGCTAGCAGGGTTCCGGTG